>CAJVPS010001992.1:0-13536 GCA_910591765.1 Ambispora leptoticha | reverse complement strand
TTAATTATATTATTATTAAATATTTCTTTATATTTTTATTCATTCTTCTTATTATTATATTTATATTATTATTTATACAATTATTAATTATTGGATTATGATTAATTACTCTCTGGAAACGCAAATTAAAATAATTAATTCTGTTTAATCATATGTAATTTATTTAATTAATTATTTCTAATTTATTTGCATTTTGTGTTCAGTTTCTTTTCTATAAATATATATTTTCTATTCTGTAATTTAGCTTAGATCTAAATACTTTTAAATAATAAAAACAATTATAAGTTATAAAATTAAAACTTATTTATATCGTATTTTATCTTGTTTATAATTATTAACAAAACAATCTTATAGGGGGAGTGATGAGCAAAAGAAATATTTAGAGGCTATGTTATCCAGGCTGAACTAGATTTTACATATGATATATATATTTTTTGAATGGAGTTATCAGTGAAAATATCTATATTATTGAGATGGAAGAGATTTTCTTTAGTGAAAAACTAGGTATTAGTTTCAGATAATACTATTAGATGTTTGTCAATAGGCAAAAAATCACTTTAGAGTAAAGATTATTGCTGTTTACCTATTTTGTTTGTGATGATACAAGTAGATGATATAGAGTTATTGAGAATGATATTTTCTAGTTGATTGTATCATAAGAATTTGAGGCTATATTTACTGTTTCAAAATCGACTCTTATATTATTTCTATGTTATGAGATGAGAATTGGTATAACTTGATAATTATTATAGGAATATAATGTGATCTTTATGTAAGATATCATGGTATTTTTTGTATATTGGTCAGGGTTGAAGAAAGTTTTTAATGGGTCATCTTGTGTGATTATTTGTAAGAATATGACTATTGATATTTGAGTTAGTGAAGGAAATATTGCACTCGTACATGAGTAGAAGAATAGATACTATTAAGTTTTTTTCTTGTGATGATAATTCTGGTGTGAGATGTGAAATTATTGAGTGATGAAGCCATCTTTATTTCTGAAGATATTGTAAATGAATGTGTATTACTAGGCTAAGAATGAGAGAATTATTTAGTTGATAAAAGAGCTCTGTAATTTTTGCACAGATTTGAATAGATCACAGGTGATCTAGAGCAAAGAATTTTGGATGATGTAGAACTGAGTTGGAAAAAGATAATGGTAGTCTTGCTTTGGATTTGATAACTTTTTTTAGTTATTCTCATTAGTTTGTCATATTTAGTTTTAGATATAATGAAAAGTTAGGAGCAATATTCAAATACTGAGATGAGTACCTGAATGATGATATAAATTACTTGTTTATCAATAATGCATTTATGACTTAGTAAGTTAGATATAAGTGTGATATCTGATCTTATTTTGTTTAGCTGAGTGTTGAAAGTGCCATTTGCGTTAATGTATAGATCAAGATATTTAGTACAGATGTTTGGGAGAAGTATTTGTATTTGGTTGCTAGTTATTCTAATGTAAAGTTCTGTGTTGGGATGTATTTTAGTTGATTTATAATAAATTACTTCTGTTTTCTTTGGGTTAATTTCAATGTCACACATATTGTAAAATTAGGATGCAGTGTTGAAAATCTGTTGCATTACTTAATAACTATTAGTAATCCAGACTGTGTTATCAATAAAGGCTAGATTATTGATTGTCAGGTAAGATTGATGAGACATCTGATTGGAAATAGATGTTAACTTAGATATCATGATATATTCTTGTGATGAATATTATACTTTTATTTGATATAGCAAGGGATTATAAAAGATCTGCCACAGTATGGGTGCGTTAACTTCATCTTGGTCAAGACTGTCCAGAACAGGATAAGATGTGATAAGTCCATATTTAATTATAATTTGGTTTTGATATATTGTGTAGATATTTTTACAAAGTGTAATGTATATGGAGTTTATTTTAATACGTAGTAAAACTAGTTCTAGTATATGCCAACTAATAGAGTCATAAGCATGACACATATTTTGGAAGATATACCAGATTTCCTGATATTTTTCACGTAAGTCTTCAAGTATGCTATTTATGATATGAATAGGACTAATGGTAGATATATCTTTGAGTATAGAAAAGTTGTTTTCTTGTAGAATGTTGAGTTATTTGCAGATTACAGAAATGCGATTTGTCAGAATTGATGAAAGATCTTTACAAGCTATTTTAATTAGTATAATTAGATGTATCAAGTTGAGATTATCTTTCTATTCACATGATTTTGGGATGAGTATTATGTTAGAGTGCTTCTATTCTGAGGGTATGTCTTTTTCTATTAAGTATTTATTGTAAAGAGAAAGGAGAAGAGAATGAAAGAATGGAGTTATCTTTTTTAATAGAATATGTTATATGTCTAAGGGTTCAGATGATTTGAATAAGTTAGTATTGGTAAGCATGTATTGGAATTCTTCTTTTGAAATTGGATTTGAGACTGAATTAAATGTATTATCTGAAATGTGTGAGATTAGTTTATATTATTGTTGCCATTCTTGATTTGGCCATGCTGTAGTGATATGTTGGTAAGTCTAATTAGTAAAATATTATTTGATTAATTCTTTGATAACTTCAGAATAGTCTAATATTCCAGATAGAGTGATAATTTTATTGATGATTATTCAGCACTTTTATTTTTCTAGAATATTGAATAACATTTTGATATAATAACTGCCAAACTATTTGATATTTTCTTGAATTGCATTATTGATTTGAGAAGTTTTTAGTTGTCAGGATTGTAAGATCTTTTTATCATGAAGACGAGCTTTGATTTATAGCAAGTTTGTAATTAGTGTATTGATTGATGAGAGAGAAGTCTATTTGGTGATTGATATATCAAGAGTGGATTCTAGTTTGATGAGTTCTGTTAAGTTTTTTGTTGAAAGTTGAATGATATTTTCTGAAATGGGAAGGGTGGATTGTGAGATGAAAGAGAGTATTTGTATTACTAGTTTGAGTTTTTTGTTGAGAATGATATATAGTTTGGATTAAAGATAACTCCTTAACTAATTGCAGCTTGCAGCAGCCAATCAGAGAATTGCGACAGAGTTGCGACAGCTAATCAGAGAATTGTGACAGAGTTGTGGCTAGTTACAGCTCCCATCTCTAGTTTAGATGGTGAAGATATGTGATTTAGCTATTTTTTTTTAGTAAGCTGTTTGCTACGTTGAGAATAATAGTTTTAAGTAATTATCAGTGGGAGTTGATATTATCATTAGGAGAAAGAAAAATATTGTTGCATTGAGTATCTATATGTTTTTGATATTTTTCCCAAACTTCTTCTGGAAAATTATTTATTACATAGATGAATTGCTTGATTTTCTATTTTTTAGAATGTGAAAGAGAGTATGATGAGCAAAGGATATGGTTAAAATGTCACAGAGTACTAAGAGGTGATCAGTTGTGATCTATTGAGAATCTGTTATAATTGCATATATTAAAAGAGATGAAATCTTTGATGAACACCATATCATATCTAGTCTACAGTTAGTATCTTGACAGGATCAAGTAGAGTTATTTTTTTGTGAATGCAATATGTAAATAGCTTCATAAAACCTTTAAATGTTAGAAGATTGACTGTACCATTTTTTGATGTTTTGAAAAAATACTCGTTAAAGTCATCTAGAAGGATTATGTAATCAGATTGTGAAAGGATTGAGTTAATGTATCATAGCATTATTTTTTGATAAGATTATTATTAGAAAGTAGGGATGCTGGAAAATAAATAGCTAGGATATGTATTATTGTATTTTCAGAAAAGGTAAGATTGATGTGAATAAGATGACCATTAATGTAATTGACTTTTTGAATGTGTTTAGCCTATTCTTGATTAATTAGAATGCTAACTTCTGATCTAAATGGTTATTAGTCATTAATAGTGAATAAATAATAATATTATTTTGATTTGGGAAACAAAAATTTTGCTGTGTGATTTTTGAGTTTTGTTTCTGTGAGATATAGGAAGTCTATTTGATATTGATTAAAGAATTGAAGAGTATTATCTGCTTTACTTGATGAGTTTATTTCCTGTATATTAAGAGTGTATAATCATCAGGTATTAGGTAGTTTACAGCCAATATTGTTAAATATTGGTGAATTATTACAATTATCAGAAAGATTATTTGATGGTGATGATGGAAAATGATGAGTTTGATTTATTAGTGAAGTGTGATATGTATTACTTATGAAAGTAGGATTGTCTGTATATAAGTATGGTGAATTGGTTGGTGAGTTTTGAGTATTGAGTTGGTGTTGTGACCTGTAATTAGATAATTGAATATTGAGAGATGATGGGAGTGGTTCAATATTATTATTGAAAGATTGGTTATCATTATTGTCTGATGTGACTGGATTTTCTATTGGAAGTGTTGAAGATGATGATTGAATTAGATTAGCAGATTTGGAGTATTCTGACTTGTTTGTGAAGGATAAGTTGTTAATATGTATGAATAGTGGATTAGTTATTAAGTTTGTTTAGATTGATTGAGATATATTTGAGTTATTATTGTGATTCATTAGAAAGGTATTGTTCGATTTGGTTTAGATATTCTTGTAAGGACTTTTGTTCATTTTGTAAGAATTGTAAGTTAGATGTAAGATTCTGATTTAGAGATTTAAGATGATTAATTTCTTTATTTTTTTCAGTAATAGTGATTTGAAAAAATGAAATCATGAAAGACTGAGATTTTGTGTTATTTGTATCTGAAGATGCTGATGTTGTGGTGATGATGAAAGTAGTAAGTGACTCAAATATTGGTGATTTAGTATAGATTAATAATTGGGAATCATTAAAGATTGGCATGACAGGAACCTATTTCTGGTTATTAATAATTGTATTGAGTTTTGTTTCTATTGAATTTAATTTGTTTTCTAGTAGGTTGAGTTTTTTGTTGAAGATTTTTAAATTCTGTTTGAGTGCGAGGATTTTATGTAAGTATTTTGTGAGAGTTGAATTTGGTGAGAATTCAGCTATTTTTGTAGTTAAGTTATCAACAGATTTGGCTTTGTCTTTATTGGTTATATTAGATTGAAGTAAGGCTTTTTTGTAATTGAGAGTTGATAAAGTGATTATAGGTTTGTGATAGGAAATATCTCAGTTTTCATACAGTTTGTTGAGTTATTGATATTGGTATGCTTTTTTGTTTTTTGATGTGCATGAAATTATACTGTGATTAAGATTAAAGCAGATTCTACATGTTTTTATGATTGGAGATTCCCAATAAAGTTTTGAGTTACAAAGTGTGAAGTACTGTTGCATAGCTGTTGCCATGTTAATTTCATTTTTGAAGGAGATTATAGTGAAGTATTGCCTGTTGTAGTGAATAGAAAAGTGAGAAATAAAGCAAGATTTGACTTGAATTTTTTGTAAAAAATCATCAAGCTCAAAGGCTGTTATTCTATAAGAAAGATTAAGAAGTTTAATTGTATATATATCTCTTTTTTTGATCATTTTGAGTTGATTGATTATTGAAAGGATACATATACAATCAGTATCTAGAAGAATAAACTATTCATTAATAGCTAGTTCTGCCTATTCTGGTAATTCAAATTAGACTTTGGTATAGATCCATTTGGATATGATTTTCTGTATTATGTTGATGATTTTTCCAAATTTTTCTATTATGTGTTAGATCTGATCTTTGATTTTTCTGAGAGAAATATCTCTTAATGCTACAATTATTACTGGATTGATTGGATTGAAGAGTTGTGATTTTTTGTCAGAGATATAATTGTCATTTACTGAAGTATCTAGAGCTGTCTGAAGAGATTTATCTGATGCAAATTCAATATAAATATAATTTGTTTGGTCAAGAAAGAATGATTTGGCTCTTAAGAAGACTGGATTATTTTGAAAGATATTGTTAATATATTTGATGTTATCTTTAGTATTATTTTTAGGAAGTAATGATTCCTTGATCCATCTTCAAAATTATTTAGTGCTATGTATGGTGATCTATTAGTTGTCAGCAGAATCAGGAGATATAATTTTTGGGGTTATGTTATTAGATAGTGAGATTAGATTAATTGTGTATTCACTATGTAATATAGAAGAATGAATATGTATATTGCTGGATGAGGAAGAATTTGCTTCAAGATTGGCTGATTGAGAGAAGGCTGTGTGAGTATTATTTACTTGAAGTATATTATTTATTTGTTTTGTGTTAACTGATTCCATTTCATTGATGTGATCAGTTTTTGCTTTTTTGGTATGATTAGCTTGTAATTGTGTATTGTGAATTATTTGTTAGGAAGATTGGAGATTGGATGGATTACTTAGTATGCTGATGGGGGTTTGCTTATTGATATTATTTGAATATGAGGAGAAAATATCTAAAAAATTCTGTACAGTAGTGTATATGGGAGAAGAGGAAGAAGAAGAGTTAGCAATTCTTTTATTTTTAGTATTATTAGTAGACATAATAGTGAAGTGTTAGGAGAGAATATTATAAGTTTATATGTTTTTATATATTTTTGAGATTTTTTATTATTTTTGTTTTTTGTAATAAATTTTTGAGAGAAAAGAAAATAGAAAAATAAGAAGAATTGTAAGACTAAAGTAGTGTTGAGAAAAAGTGAAAAAGAGAATATGTAAGATAAGTAAAGTTTTTTGTTAGTAGAGTCTGTATATTGTATAATAATTTTATTATGTTAAGAAGAAGTTTTTGTGCTTGATAAAGTGTGACTCTGCCTGGTTGAGAGATCAATAGGAAAAAGATGCAAAAAGAAGTATTATTATTATTATTATTATTATTATTATTATTATTATTATTATAAAGCTACAGTGTAGTCTTACCTCTCATCTACGTTAATTCTATACTATATTAGTTTACATAATAAAATAGATGATAGATCGGAGATCACCCATATTACATTTAAAATATAAGATGTGATTAGCCATCTTGGATCTGTCTAAGACTAAACTGATTCTAATGGGAAGATTAATTTGCTAGGTTTAATTTATAAGCTATAAACTTTTAGAATAATTTCATTAATATTCTTGTTAATGACAGCTTGGATAGGATATTGCTGATTATAATACTGATTTTCTGGAAATCTGCATGTGCAGAGAAAAGGATCTGACCATATTTTATATATAGTTTGATATAGTTATGACGTAAAGGTACCTTTTGATCTGCTCTTAGAGATTATCTGTTTGTGATATTTTTGTGCTCGTGTAATTTCTAGAGATTTTTCATATTTGTTAACTGCTTTGCAATGAGATATTCAGATCTGTTTGTAAAATTATTGTAATAATCATTTAATAAAATGAACTGCTATTTTTCTTGCTGTTAAGATTGGAATTTGTTGAGTTACAAGTATTTAAAGTAGCTCTTTCGATATTATTCCAAGAAGAATGTTGATATTAATATTGTTGAAAGGAGTAGGATTAGATAAGGCTGTGAAGATTAAAGATGTATGAAGATAGATCTGAATGATTTGTCTTGAAGAAAGATTTGTTGTATTGTCGTAAGATGAGATGATGAAGTTATATAACTGAGATTATAGTTATTGGCTGATGATGTATCTTGCTTTGCTGGCTGTTGGGCAAGTCCACAGATGTGTTTGATCTTCAATAGCTAATTTGTATAGATAGCAAATATTATTTTTATATAAGTAAGATTTACGAATTTTTAGATAGTGTAGAGTTGGTAACATATTATGGAATGACTTGATAAAGAAAGTGCGGGTCTTGAAAGCATGAGAATTGATGTGAGTACTGTTGATTCTGCCATCTTGGTTCCATACTGAAAATATTCCAAGCCAGTCAGTGCTTTGTGATAGGAATTGTATATTATGTTTGATTCTTAGTTCATTCTGCCACTTGTAAATACTTGAGTGGTGATATATTTTTTTAAGGAATGTTCTCAAGTTGGTATTTATTAGAATAGATTAATTGAATATAGGTGTAAATTTGGTATATGGTAAATGATGATAATTAATGTGAAGTGTGTCCATATTATGGTCTTGATTGGCTAGTTTGTCAGTTAGGTCATTACCTGGATTATTAGAGTGACCTTTAACTTTATGAATTGTGATGTTAAGAACTTTATTATTAATATTACTATCAAAAATTTCTCATAGTGACCAATTAGATTGTTAATATAAGTGATGATTAGATTATATTGATTATAATTTAATATTATTCTTGAACTCTTGGATGGCTGATTGACTATCAGAGAAAATGGATACTTTTGAGTTTTCTGATAAGATTTCTGACAAGACGCAAATAGCAAATAGTTCTGTTTTTATTGTGAACAATGAATTGTTTATTGAAAAATTAAAATCTGTTTTGGATGGCCATGATGTTCATGCTGCTCCTGCTAAGATTTTTGATGAGCCAGAGTTTGTTATTGATCCATCTGTAAAAAAATTGTTGTCTGTATCAGCTAAATTTAGCTGTGTTTTTGATTGGTACCAATGTGAATGTAAATCTGAATTACTGTTAAAATGTGTGGAGATATGATAGACTGGGATTTTATAAAGATCTTTATTATGATCATATTGTTTATTAATAATTGTTAAGTCAGATGAATCATTATAATTAGTAACTTTTTGTATTAAATTAATAAATCATCTTGGCTCATACCCTTGTTTGGTTAAATAAAATTTACATTTGTATTATTTCCATGAAATAAGTTTTGTATTATTATATTTAGTGAACTGAGATAGAAATAGAACATTATCTTGTGAGAGAGATTTTCTACAGATTTTGTGGACAGGCCAGTTATTTAGAATTTTTGAGATAGGCCATCTGTATGAGAATTATATTTCTGTTGAAATATTATTGAAAGAGGAGAAGAAAGATATGTTGTATTGATATATTAGGGGTATTATGCTAGTAATAAGATTTTTTTCAGTAGGGGTGGATTCTGGAGTTGGATTAAGAAGAATTGATTCTTCTGTCCATTGTTAGTATTGAAGCTTTTGTAATCTGATTTGTGTAGTCATGTCCAAAATTATTTTGTCATTAAGTCAAAGAAATAATTCAGAGATTTTAGTTCTTGTCAAAATATCTAGTAGATTTTCTAGTGCCAAGAGAGCAAAATGATGTAAAATGAAGTTGAGACAATCTAAGAGAAGATTTAATTTTTGTTTTACTATTTTCTTGACTTTTCTCATTATTGATTCACAGAAAGTGGCAGAAGGAATAAAAAATTATATTTTGTATTTGATGACAAGGAATAGTACTCTGTTGAAGACATAAATAGCTTGTTTTTTAGTGATAAACTTTTTTTCAAGGAGCAATATTATAGAATCTATATCTGCTTTAATTTGTTTTTGTTGAGTTTTGAATTTTTCATCTGGACTGAGTAAAATTCCAAGGTATTTGGTATAATTATTATTATAAATAATTTTAAGTTCTGGATTATCTGGATTGAAGGATAGCTTGATTAGATTAGCTTATTTATCAGGATTGATTGTTATTGCTTCTTTTTTTTTGTTAATTGCTATGTCACACATTGTGTAAAATTATTGAGCTAATTAGAGTATCTGAATCATACTGCTTTTGAATTTGGCTATTCATACTGTGTTATTGATGAAAGTCAAGTTAGATATATGGATTTGTATTAGATCAGATTTGAAGTGTGAAAATTATATTGATGAATTATTAATATTGTAACTATAGGTGAGTTTGATAGAGTTAATCATACATAGTAATAGATTATAGAAGATATATCAAAGTATTGGTAAGTAGACTTCTCCCTAGTTTAATCTATCTTTTACGTAATATGACTCTGTAAAACTATATTTTATGAAAATGTGGTTGTATCAATTCAGCTGTAAGTTTTGTAGTAATGTGATAAATTTTTGATTCATTTTTATTCTATTAAGGCTGAGTTTTAAGATAGGTCAACTGACAGAGTCATAGGCATGATGCATATCTTGAAATATAAATCAAAGTTCTTTTTTATTTTCTCTGGCATCTTCCATAATATTATTAATGATGTGTAATGGGCTAGCTATTGAGATATTTTTTAGTACTGAGAAATTGTTACCCTTAAGAATATCATATTTAGTGCATAAATTAGAGATGCAACTGGTAAGAATCTGTAAAAACATTTTCTTGCTATGTCTAGAAATACTATTGATCTGGTGATATCCAGGTTTTCTTCCCAGTCAGTAGATTTGAGAATGAGAATAATATTTGCTTGTTTCTATTCATTAGGAGTATCTTATATTTCTAAATATTTGTTGAAAAGTGTGATGAGCATGAGTAAAATCTTTTGTCCACAATGTTGTCAGAAGAAATTTTTTATATCATTTGGTTCTGCTATTTTATTTGAATGTAGTAGAGTTAAATATTAGTGAAGTTCAGTTAATAAAATAGGAGCTGTAACTGAATTAAATATCAAGTTATCTATAGATTCTAGAGGTTCAAATATCTTTTTTCATCTTTATGAAGACCAATCCTGTATTTTGCATTTTTGATACTATTGATTGAAGTGTTATCTGACCGCATTTTTTACTTTAATTAGATATTCAATAAAGTGTTCATTTTGATAAACTTTGTTAATTAAAATGAAAGGAGTATCCTTGTTAAGAATATTACTAAGCATGCTATTACAATTATGTTAGAAGTTTGCTTAATTTATTTTGATGACCTGTTCTACTTGAAGAGCTTGTATTTTTTTGGATTTGATTTTTTTATGTATTTATATTTGTTTCCTAAGTTCTTGAATGAGCATTATTAGTTCTGTAATATAGCTATTACTAGAGTTATTTGTTGAGAATTTTGATGCAGTTAGTTCTAATTAGTACAATTTCTTGAAGAGTTTTATTAGTTTTTGTTGAATTATAGCAATTGATTCTTGTCTTTCATATTGGTATTGATGTAAATGATAGAGAATACTGCTTAATAATTTATATTTCCATTAAATAATAGTTGTGTTTGTTGATTACACTTTGTTGATATTAATTAGTTTTTTTTTGAATATTTGATTGGCTGAATCAAGTATGATATGTTTAATTAAAAGTCAAAGTTCTGAAATTATGAATTATGTAGTATCTGTATTGATAGAGAAATATGAGTTTGTTAATTCTTTGAATTGTGTCCATGTTTTATTAGATGTATTTTTGGTAATAAAAGTCTGTCACTTTGTTTTTCATCATTTGATTATAGAAATTAGAGTTTTCCATAGAACTGAAAATAAATTAATGAAGAATTGAGAGAGATGATAATCAGAGCTGATCCAGAAAGAATCAGAAATTTCTGAAGATGTGTAAAGATGAGCGAGATTAGGGTTATATCAGATCATATCCAGGTAGTATTTTGAGTTTGATCTAGATCAAGTAAAAAAATTAATATTAGGATGAAGTAATTGATTAATCTTGACTGTGTTTTTGAATTTAAGAAGTAAGACTAGACTATTGTTTGGTGAAGAAAAATAATATTTGTTAAAGTTTCCACAAATAATGAAGTATTTGGCTTGTGAAATAGTTTGATTAATATAGTGTAAGATTGTTCACTTGATTATTTGATCACTGTTAAAGTTGGAGACTGGTAAGTAGATAGCTAATATTTCTAATTATGTATTACTGATGAAAGTTAATGAAATATAAATGAGTCTTCCTGGAATTTTGAAAGTTTTTTGAATGTGTCTAGACCAGAATGAGTTGAAAAGAATATTAATTCCTATTCCAAGAGATTGTGCTTTATTGCAAGACCATATATAAGAGTATTTTATTGACAGGTTGAAGATGAATTTTGCTTATTGATTGGTAAGTTTAGTTTCTGTTAAGATTAGGATATTGAATTTGAGATTTTGAAAGAGAGTAATAGCATCATGTGATTTGCTAAGGATATGGAGCCCTCTGATATTAAGTGTACCTAGGTTTAATTGAAAAGATGAAGAAAATATATTATTATGTGAGTAAAGATTTTTGTTTAAGTTGGAGTTGTCAATATAAATTTCTAGATGGTTGATTAGAGAGTTTTTATTTTTATTTGGATTATTATTGGTACTCTGCATTGAATGAAGATTGTTCAATTTGACTTAGTCTGTTCAATAACAGATTGTGTTGCATATTTAGATATTATAATTAATTTTTGAGTTCAGTAGTAAGTATTGTAAGATTATTGTTACTTTTTTATAGTTCTTCATTTTATTTGGTAATCATCTCATATAGTTTTTGATTTTTTATTTTGCTAAGAGGTTCTGATTCTGGAAGAGTTAGCATAATTAGAATGTTTGATGTGAGATTATTGTTATTATTATCTATTTTATGAATTAGAAGATTAATTTTTTGTTCAATATTATTGATTTTATAAGAGATTTGATTAAGATTATTAGTAAACTTATTCATGTCTTATTAAAGATTTTTAATAAGTATCTTGTAATTTTCTAGTTCTGTCTGGATTTAAGTATTGTATGTATTGAGAGTAAGAGAGTTAGGATTATCAGTTTTTGTTAAGATTTGATTGTATTATGGATTGTGAATGGATGAGTCAATATTATTATTAGAAGTTGTTTGATTAGATATGAGTGCTTCTGATAATTTATTTGTTTGGGACTTATTTTTATGGTAGTAATTCATATTTGCTTTTGAAAGCAATGCTTTTTTGAAGTTGAGTATGGATGAGAAGATTATTGATTTGCAATATAAGATATATCGATTCTCATATAATTTATTAAGTTGATTATAGGTGATAGTTTTTGTTTTTTGCTATATAATATTTAGTAATATATCTTTAAGAGAAGCAGATATTGCAAACTTTTGTATTAACTTATTTCTAATGGAGCTGTAAGTTGTGTAATTAAAACTTTTTGATCATGACAGAAGCCAAATTAGTTTCAGATGCAAAACTGAAAATAACAACTCTTTGATAATTATATTTTATAGGAAATCAGGAGATAAAATAAGTCTTAGTATTGATTTTTTGAAGGATATCTTCTAATTTAAAGGCTGTGATATCATAAGGTAGATTAATAAGTTTGACTGAATATGTATTTCATTATTGAATAATTTCATGTTGATTTAGGAGAGGTAATAATTGTATTCTGTCTGTTCCTAGAAGAACTGACTACTTATCAATTGCAAGTTTTACTTGTTTGACATTTGCAAATCTGACTGTTGTATACATCTATTTGTTAATGATTTTTTGCTTGATATCCATGATTTCTTAAAATTAAGATATTATAATATGAATTTGTTTGATTAAGATATCAAGAGATATGTCTCTAATTGTGACTATGATATCTGTATTGATGTTGGTAGAAGAGAATGGATATGTTATTGATAGGAAAGAGTTATTAAGAGAAATATGTATTGTCTTGTCCAGTAATTTTGCTGAAGAGAATTCTGCGTAAATATATTTTTTTTTGTTGCTAGTAATTAATTTTATTTTGAAAAATCCATGGAGTTTATAGAATAATTCATTGATAAAATTAATATTTTTTTTATAGATTGATTAGATAGATTTATTTCTGAGATCTATTTACAAAATTTTTTAGTATTGGTTACAATTTCCTATTGGCTGTCTTGTAGATCTATAATAAGAGAATTATTTTTATTATTTTTATAGTTATTATATAACATCATATTTT
>CAJVPS010001991.1:0-13538 GCA_910591765.1 Ambispora leptoticha | reverse complement strand
TATAAGAAAATGTGATTTTGCATAACCACGAAAAGATTAAGGAATTAGGGATTTTTATGCTACTATGGTAACAATATTATAATAAATAACTAATTTTTAGATAATTTCTAAATTTTCTAATATTTAATATTATATATTTCTAAATATAAATAATTATCTCTTTTTAAAATCTGAGATTCAGAAATATTATATATAAAATATAATAATTTTATATTTAAATATAAGTAATTCTTCCTTTTTATTCTGCTAAAATCTTATATTTTTTAATTATTTATATTTAGAAATAAATAATAATTAATTTTTATCTTTATAATAAATTTAAGATTTTTTAATTAATAATAATTTTATAATAAGTTTTTGATTTGTATTATTCTTTTCTTTTATAGATTTATTTTGAATTACTTTTAATAATTTATTTCTTTTATAATAATATTTATACAGATTTTAAAAATCTTTACTAATATTTATAATTCTTTTATTTTAGTTAACTTGATTATTTTTCTTTTAATACCATATATATTATAGTAATTATCAGTAAAAATTATTATCTAGAATTATTATATTAATATTATATGACTATTAAATAATTTTTTAATTTATAATTTTATTAAACTTTTATCATAATTTTTTATTCTTAGAAATAATAATTTTTGATCTTTATCTTTTTTAACTATTAAGAATATATAATTATTTTTAAAAATTTCTTTTAACTTATAAGTTATAAAAAATTATATAATAATTATTTATAATATTCTATAATTCTTATAATTATTATATTATTATAATATAATTTTTTGATTATAATAATATCTTCTTATTAAATAAAAGTAAGTTTTTTAACAAGATTTATTTTATATAATAAATTAAAAAATAAAAAGTTTTTAAATATAATTTTATAAATTATAATATATAATAAATAAATATTTTATTTATATAACTTATAAAAAATATTATATTAAAATTATATAAGTAATTATATATGAAAAATTTATTTAATCATTTAAATTTAAATATTTATCTTTTTTTATATCTATTATTTATTAAAATTATAATATAATTCTTATTATTATTAATTATTTAATTAAAAATATATACTTTTTATTAATATATATATTTATTATTATATTTAAAATTATAAAACTATTTTTTAATAATATTTTCAAGCTATATGTCTTATCTTATATTATTATTTTGAATAAAGATATTAAATTAACTAATTATTTTTAAAAATTATTTTTTTAAGTAAATAAATATTAAATTATTAATATTAACTATATTTTATTTCAAATTAAATGAAAAAATAAAAAGAATAAATTATATTTTAAAAAAATATTATATATTTATTCTATTTATAATTAAAATTATTAAAATAAATATCTTGCTATTGCTAAATTTATTTATAATAATTTTATATAAGCTTTATTAAAATATATATTACTTGAACTTAATCAAAATAATATTTATTTATATTAATTATATTAATTATACTTGTTATAATTAATAAAATAATTATTGTTAATAATTTTATTTAATATTAAAATAATATAATAAAAGATATCAAGAACTTATTAATATTATAGATAAATAATATTTTAATAAGAAATTTATATTAAAATATATTAATCTTTTTATTATTTTTTATATTTTACTATTAAAGTTATATAATTTAAATAATAATAAAGAATTTTTATTTAATATCATCAGTTATAATTATATTAGAAATTAAAGAAGAATTTAAAGTTAAAATTATTTTGATAAAAGAATTTTTCATAATAAAATTTAATATTTAGTTAAATAACTAGATTATTTCTTATATAATATTATTTAAAAATTTATATAATATTATGAAAACTTATAAAAAAGTTTGAATTAATTTATAATCAATAATAATATTAATTTTTAATAAGAAAAATTTAGAAATTTATTAATTTTTACAAATTACTAAATTATAATATTATATTATATATTATATTATATATATTAAGAATTATATTATTAATATTATATGAGATAAATAACTTATTAATTAGTTTTAAATTTCTTTTTATTCTTAATTACTATTTTTAATAATTTATTTATCTTTTTTTATCTATTTTTATATAATTCATTATTAATTATTTATTTTTATATTTATTTTATAATAAGTATTTTTTAAAAGTATTATTAATTTTAATATTTTTATAATTATAAAATATAAAATAAAATAATTAATTTTATTAATAAAATATAGTAAAAATTAAAATTTTCTCTCTATATTAAACTTTATAATTTTATTAAGAATAATTTTTATTTTTATATTAAAAAAATTCATAAGTTATAATTTAATATATAATTTTTTCAGATTTTAGATTTTTTTTAAAAGAATTATTTTAATTATAAAGTTAATGCAAAATTATTACTAATTAAAAATAAAATTTAATAAGTAAAAATTTTAGCATTGATCTAAAAAATCTGAAAAAAATATATATTAAATTATAATTTATAAATTTAATTTTAATATAAAAATAAAAATTATTTTTAAATAAAAATTATTTTTTAATAAAATTATAAAGTTTAATATAGAAAGAAAATTTTAATTTTACTATATTTTATAATAAAATTATCTCTCTAATTTTATAATTATAAGAGCTATTATATATATTAATAATTTATATACTTCTAAATTATTATTTAAAAATACTTTAATTCTGTTTTATAATTCTAATCTTTTTTAATATTAATAAAATAAATATAAGTATATATAATTAAATTAAATTTGTTTAAATCTATTTGCTTTTAACTTAACTTTTATATAAATATTTTATTAATATATAAAAATATAATAAGAAAATTATACTTTAAATAATTAATTATTTTAGTTATATTATTAGAAAATTTTTATATTTTATTTTATAATAATAAAATTTTATTTATTTCAAGACTTAATATATTATTTGAAAATATATAATATTGATTTTTTCTGAATTAAATTTAATTTAAAATATATAAATTTAATAAAAAATAATTATTTAACTAAATTTTAATTATTTCAAGTATTATTTGAGATTTTAAGACAGAATAAAAGTAAAAATAATATAAATTTGATTATATTTTTCTGAATTTATAAGTATAATAACTATTTATAATATTTATTTTAAAGAAACTTAATAAAATAATTAATAATTTTTATTATATATTTTTAAATAAAATTAATTTTATAAAAAAATTTTTAAACCAAAAATAATAATTTAATTAAAAAATTATAATTTTTTAAAAAGTTAAATTATATACAAGACAAACTCAATAAGATAATAGTTGGGAGTATAGATAATTTATTCAGCTTATTGAGATTTTTGTTTTACTAAATTTCACACTAAGCCAAATTTATATATAATAAAAAATTTGTTAAATCAGAAAAACTTTGTCTTAATATAATTTTGGCTTAGTGTGACTTTATCTTAACAAGTTTGCCTTGTATAATTAATTATAATTATTATAATTATTATAATTATTATAATTATATATATTTATTATATATTTATTATAGTTATTATAATTATTAAAAATTATTATAATTATTATAATTAATTATAATTATAATTATAATTATAATTGTTTATTTTATAATATTAATCTTAAAAATATATAGTATATTAAAAATATTAATATATAAAATAATTATATTTTATTAATATATATTTTTAAAATTAATATTATAAAATTCATTAGTTTAATAAAAAATTAATTATTATATTATTTTTTATAATTATTAAAATTAAAATTAAAAAATAAAAGTTAATGAATCTAATAACTTATAAAATTAATATTTTATAAATAAATAAGTTTTAATTTTATAATAAAAATTATTGTATTTTAATAATATATAACTTATTAGTTTTTCTAAGTAAAACAAAAAATTTTCAATATTTATAGGAATAATTTAGTAAATTTTTTTAAAAATTAATTATTATATTAATACTTGAAAAAATAAATTATAATCAAATTTCTCTATAATTATTATACTTGAAAAAGCAAAATTAATAACTATATAGAAGTATGACTATAAAAAAGTTTTTTGAAAATTCACATTAATATAATGTAAATTCAAATTTATATGATATCAGGCAAAATTATCATAATGTTATAATGCCAGATAAAATTAAGATAATTTAAATATTTTTAATATCATATAATCTAATTTAAAAATTTTATTTATGATTATAATAAATATTATATATTTTTTAAAGATAAAAAATGTTTACTAAGTTATAAATATTGATTCTCAAAATTACAAAAGTTTTCTAAGTAAAATATATAAACTTAACAATATTTTATAAATAAATAAGTAATAATAGTATGACAAAAACTTAGTATTACAAAAATTTAGTATGATAAAATTATATATTTTGTAAAGATAAAGAATATTTTATTAGTCTTATAAATATGATACTTGAAATTGAAAAAGTTTCTAAATAAAACATGAAAAATTATCAACTTTTTATAAATAAAGTCAAAAATCTACAAAATGACAAACTTTGTGATACTGGGTAGAAATGTTCTCCATATAAAACTAATTTAAACTAAATTGATGCAATATTTATAACTCAATATCTGCTTTAGTTTTTGAGAAAAATGCAAAAATTGTAAAATTTAATTTTATTAAGAAAAAGATTAATATATTGAAATGCATGCATAAGAAACGCCACGAGATGATTTTAATGAGTTGTTCTTTTCCTGAAAAAATTCCCACATCATGCTTCCCGATTGCCACTTTTGAACGTGGATGAAAAATTTTCTATATTATAAAAATTCGCCAGCCCGGGAAAGGGCCGTCTGATAAAGTAACAATCGATTTTCACTTGTGAACAGTCCAATTTTGTCGTTGAATTCACCATGCTACCAGTTTTCACGTTAAGTGCGGTTTCCTGGAGGCATTTTGTGAGGGAAATCTCATTCTAATTACGAAGTTTTCATTATTTCATATATTGGTTAAAAGAAATCTAACATGTATTTGAAATTCTGTGTTTATTTTACATGTACTTTGTACTTTTAATACCTGATACGTATTTGACTTAGCGTTAACATTAAGCACATGCATACCATATGTCCATTCTACATAACGAGAATACATGTCATGTACACGTAATTGGTTTTTAAACGAATAATGATATGATAATGTGTAACAAGAGCATAGAAAGCGTTCCGGTATAAAAATAAAAAATGTCATCTTCGCCTTCTGCAAATAAAATGTATACAACGATCAATAAGATATCACATTCTGCTTGTAATAGCTAAATCAGAAGAACGAATAAAAGCTTTGAATTTTCTGATGATGAAGTCTATAAAGCGGTGATGATCCGGTGAATTTAGAATCTAGCACAATATATGGACATAGAAAATGTGAGGATGAATTTAATTTTTTTACCTTTAAAGCATTAACGTGAAAAATCTAACATGTCGCAGTAAATAATGTATATCGCTATAGCATTGAGATTCAACGCCATTAAATTAGTTAAATTAGTAATCAAAATCAATATTTGGTTAGATGTTACTTATACACTCCGCCGACATTACTATACATACATAATTTACTTTGTGTTTCACAGAAGATGTATGTATGCAAATCGGAGATCCAAAACACATTCAATAAACGCAACAATGAATCACTTATCCAATCCCATACACACATTAATGATATTCCGAGAACAGTACATTCAATCCGTCCGACGGAGAATACTTTTTCTTGGTAGATAATTTTAAATGAGAACATATATACGGCAAATTAATAAAGACCAAAAAACTAACAAAAGAAGACGACGAACGAGCGATATCCTATTGAAATTTTGTTGTTTACTCAAACCTTGTACATAGACTTTTTTATTTCGAGCGACAAGATATCCCTGTTATTTATTTATTTATTTACTTCGTACGTTTAAAATTAGAAAAACAAAGAACAAACAAGAGAGAACTCGTTTTACATTTTCGTACACGTGTTAAGGTCACCAAAAAAATGGCAGACGCATATCTCCTAACCTTACTTCTAATATCTCTTCTGCTTATAATTGGCGCAACATCAATCTGTTGCTATATATGCCGTCGTTGCTGTAGACGAGAACGAAACGGACTTCCCTATTCTTATCACTTCCCAAGTAGTCATAGCAGCAGTAGTAGTGATACGTCGTCTTCGTCCTCGTCCCCAAATCTTTTAAATTCCAATGACATTGACCCACTCAACGCATTTCCTCCGTTTAATGGTCTGGTGGATGATCGAGTCGTGTACGTCTATCAATATAATCCAAACGGGGAGGAGTTCATGATGGGTACAGAGGGTGGAAATGTTCCAGGTCTGATAAATGGAAGACCACAACCTGCTTATGGCGGGAATGGACGGTATTATGTCCCGCAGATGCCATTGATTTCACATCCACCGTATTATGACGATGAACCGCCAAAGTATGAAGACATAATGAATTTAACGGTGTTAGGTAATGAAGGGGGTGGATCAAGTTCTTCTGCGACAGCTTATCAAGGAGCACAAGGTTCAAGTACTCATATAGAGATGGAGCCTTATAGGGATGAGGTGGATGACGATAATAATAGTGGTTATGATGAAAATTTTAGGGACAATGATGATGAACAAGGAGAACGAGAAAATTATGCAGAATCGAATTCATCAATAGGGAATAATAATAACAATAATGATGGTAGTACTGGTGGTGGTGGTGGTGGTATACAACCTTTAGTTATAATTGACAATGATGATATGGGGGACGTTATTCTTTTTTAGTCGGAACAACTCCTCAGAACTATGTACTATTTTCTATTTATCCGCACCAAAGTTATTGTACTGTTACTGTCATAGCGATAGTTATTCAAACAATTCGAACAGGCGAAAGCCTTTTCTCAAAGAAATTAAACAATTGCAAATTCTAGAGAATAATAATAAATTTATTAGAATCCCATCTCTTTTGTACATATTTTTACAGTTTCACCTTTACTCAGGAAAAATTATCAAGTTTATTTTGTTTTTCTAAACTCATCCTAGCATTTATGTTTACATTATTACTAACGCTATTATTATTCCGAGCAATAACAATCTCTGAATTCGATTCTTGCTCAAGAGGAAAAGATGATGATGAAGCATTATCTTGTATTGGTGTTGGTGGTATCAAGTGTTTTATGTGTGCCTGGTGGTGAATCCACGATTGGTGTGGAACTGATCGAACATGTGTATGGTGACAATAATTGTGATTGATTCCTCGAACCATTATGATCTTCCAAGTCAATAATTGATGACCCCAAAGAAATGATTAGATTTCTCGGGCGATTATCCATGGTATTCCGAATATCATCATCAACGCCAGCAACGATGATACTAGGACTGCTCCCATTATCAGTATTATCGATATTAACATGACGATTATTGTCCAATACACTACTCCTCCATTTCATGATGCTGTCGGCTCCGTCTGACATGTGCTTCTCGACATTTCCCCCACCACCAGAACCATAAGCACCACCATCGCTCAATAGTCTGATCACACTTCTCTTGCTTTCTATTTCCGCCTTGATCATACACGGAACTATACACACTTCGGCCGCAACCGCCAATCCCAGCATCAAACAGCTGACATCACCATTCGAAGAGAGGATAACTCTCAAAAATCTCGTCAATGCCACGACACCCATTCCCAAGAGTCCGTAAGTGATCGAGACATGCACTAGCCGACGAAATTTCACGGCGTGATCATTCGTGGGCCCATACACATGTCCGGTGGTTAGTAATCCACGCTCTCGCAAATGTTCGATGAACACCCACGAGATGTATGCGTAGTAGACGATGGTTATCACGTCGTAGACAACATTGAAGATGATTAGTCGATGTTGTATGAGTAGGATGTATTTTTGATTGTATTGGTACATGAATCGAGGTTCATCGATTAAACTGAACAAAACTATTTTGGTGATGGAGGTCAAGGCCCAGATTATTAGCGTTATTAGTGGATATTTTGAGAATGGTGCAGCACGAAGGTAAAGAACCAGGTCACTTAGGCCAAATGCTAAGATGTTTAGGCATATAAATAGTATGGTTTTTGGTGTTGTTTGTGCAAAAAAGGTAGCGAAATCATATAGACTCAAAAATAAACGTAGAGTTCCAAATCCACATGCAATTGTTGTTATCATGAAAAGACGTGTTCTTGAATAGTACGTGTGGACACACAAATGAATAAATGTTGCAAGAAGATAAAAGAATGCTCCTCCAAATATACAAGCGAGCAATACTACCCATTGTAGTAATCTCAGCGTGTTAGGATCATTGAACTCTTTGGGGATAGTTAAGGTGGAATCCGAATCTAAATCTGGCGTTTGTGTTGAAGAAATTATTGTAGTGGTGGCGAGCGTAGCTGTAATGATTGATTGGGTTGCGTGTGGATCTTTCATGTAGAATAACTGTTTGAATCTTTGGGTCTCGTGTTGAGCGGAACTGTACAACAGTTGCTTGCTTGATAGAAAAGTGTGTCTTGCTCCTTGTCAACTGAAAAAAGTACGAAAGAGATTTTTATGATATTGGAACTTCAGTTTGATCTGAGCGAAAATTTGTCAAAAGAACAAATGGCAACAATCAGAGTTGATATCTAAAATTATCTATTGTTTCCGTATTTAGTGTCTCTGTTTGTGTGTCTATTTTCGTACGTGTACGAGCAAAGGATAAGATGGAGAGGAACAATCGATATTTTAATATTCGCAAAAAATTCTTCTGGTGTGATACCTGCTACTAATAATAGATGCTAGGTTTGTTCGTTGGAGAAAAAAACCTATTTCGTGATGGTTGAGGTTTGTCATGAACATAAAAATACGGGGGTTTCAGCAAAAAAAGAACTAGAAAGAATTAGAAAAGAAAATGGAAAAAAGAAATGACCAATTTATTACTACCGTATATGTATTATGTTAAATTCATAATCTATTTATGTGTGAATGCTATACTAAAATACTATTAAAAAACCATTAGCGTAAATAATATGAATACTCCATATGGAAAAAAAACTGATCCTTGGCTTCCTAATCGAGTCAGAATTAATTACAATTATTATTATTAAAGTGACGATAATAATGCACATAATTGGATAAAGACGTTATTGCTTTTTTTATCGTTATTATAAAATGATAGCAACCATTCTAACAATACTATTTTTATAAAAATCTTTCGATTCAATTTTTTTTTAAAGTTGTATTATTCCTATTTTAGGATATTATAATTTGTGTCATCCATTCTCATTGGTCATTTATAATCATTGTAATTATTGCTACATGAGCAGAAAAACATTTGTGTCGCATCGACACGTCGTCAAAGTTCCCGGTTTCATTATGGTGCCGACAATATATCACGGACTTAATTTTGTTAATTTAACGTTTAAACTTAAACGTGCATCAACAAAGCTATGAGAACAAAGCACAATCCACCGCATTTCTAATTGTCCATTCAATGATTCAAGGGGGTTTGCTTTATATTAGAAAGTAAAAAATTAAACTAAAGATGGTCAAAACGTGTGCCACTTTGAAGAGTCCAACCTGAAACAGTCCTTCTCATTAACCATTCAACAAAGAATTATAATATCGAAAATTAATTCCTTATTGCCATAAGCGATTTACTGTAAATATAAAATGGTAAAGATATTCGTTAACGCAGTCAATTATATACGATCAATAATTCTCTTCCTGACCAACCATCGACACATTTACTAGAATTATAGCAAATAATAAGAGTTTTAAAGTATTGCGTGAATTATTTATTTTGCGGAAAAATATTTTATTTTAAAATCTGAAGCTAAATTAAATGACAAAGCAGGGTATTATATACAGTTCTAAACGGTATAGACAGCGCACCGTCAAGTCTATATAATATTGAAGCGATTATATGGACAGCTTATTGAAAACACATCGTCGTGGACTCCAAGATCGAATGAACGAAATTCATAAAGTATTGCAGAAGCTGGAAATTCACGCGAGATAAATGTGTTCTATATATCGAAACAGTGTCCGTTGATTATCCCCGGTAGCCGGAAAAAATTTCACGGTAATTTAGATCTCGAAATTTTGTCTAATAAATTTTTCTGTGTTCTAGCAAAAAAATGTTATTATTAGCTCAACACCGATTCTAACCTTACTTTCATAGTAATTATTGGTTTACATGCTCCTGACCGATGCAGATGAATAACCGACCATCCGATTCAAAGTACCGTGAGACTTTTTCTGGCTACGCTGGTGTATTCGCACCGATCCATGTCGTTTATCCCTGTTATTTAAACATTTTGTTGTGCGTCTTCTTTAACGATAATGGGTAAAACAAAGCTTTTCAATAGGATTAAGTCAGGACTGTTTGAGGCCAGTCTATAACTCCTTTTAGCAAGACGACTTGTATGTTTTGGGTCGTTGTCTTGTTGAAGTCGCCAATTATTTTCAAACATCTAATTACAGTCATTGTTCTTCGAAAACAAAATAAGCTTGTTTTTCCTGTTGCACAAAATCCACCCCATTTAAAAATCTTTTGACATATAATGAATCATATTTCTTATCAGAGCTTTTTCTTTCCTCATATTACTTGCTGTCTTGCTTATATGAATACTAACCCGATTTATGAGATTGTCCAGTTCCGTAATAATATATATTGCGCATAGGGCAGTCTTGATAATTGTGACGAACTATACGTCTACAACACTGACACATTTTATCTTTTAGGATTAGAGTGAAGCTTAGAACTGGAAAAGAGATTATATGTAAATTATCTCATCGTTATTTTTTAAATTTTCAATAATGATCCAAGATAAAGTTTGATATCTACTTTCCATAGTTTTTTGCATTTTTGTCTTGTGTTGAATTTGTTTTGCCGGGTTCTTATTGGTCTGTGGAGTACATGTGAGCACAGATTATAATTGCTTCAGTTCTCAGAATTATCTTTATCTTTTAACAAACGATTGGAAGCTCAGATAATGGACGAGTCGTTGGTGAATTAATAGAAAACAGCGAGTCTTGGATTCCATCCGAATATATTTTCGCCCGAAAATCACCATTGCCCGTATTTTCTAATACATCCTCAATAGTCGGTAGAACTGACCAGAGGTGTCCAGTTCCCTTTAAAAAAATTCATAAATAGTTAATAATGATTTTGCTCACCAAATGTTCGTTACCCAACACATAATCATCCCGTATGCATACTCACCTATATATATAGTAAACTTTTCTGAATTTGGGACGTCTTGTAAAGCTTCACTTAATCGTAAACTATAATCTTGACTACCGATTTTTTTATTGCGAAATTTTAACTTCATAAAGAAGTTCGCCGGCGCTATTCCTCAAGAAATTTCTTTGTTCATCGCGAACCTCGTCTGTTCTCATTTTGAGTTTAGCTGAGAAGAAACTGGAAATTATTTTCATTATAATTTATCTTCAAAGGCATAAGCCAATATTGTTCAATAAAATATAAATGGATAAAAATAAAGAAATATTTGTGACAAGGATATTGATGGGCAAATTTTTGCTTTTGGGTAATAGTTCTTTAAGCGTTTCGTCTGTAACTGTTTGTCATAGGGTAATGTTTTTTTGGTGCGTGTGCAAGAAACAAAACAATACACGTGATAATTTGTTTTTACGATTATGTTTCTCACGTATCGGTATGCAAAGATAATCTGCTCAGTTCCTGATCACATGCTAAAAACCAGTAAGAATGTGCAAATCAAATATGGTTAAAGTTGAAGATAAGGCAAAGATTATATGTAAATTTGTCTTCCGACATTTTTAATTAGAGCTTCAAGTCAGATTTGTTTGGTCGGCTGATTAAAAATCTTCGTTTGTGCATGTGATTACGAACCATGCACAGAATCATTAGGAATGAGCAAAAATGAAAAAAAGACAAAAAATTCAAAAAATTATATACAAATCTAGCTTGAAGCTCTATCAAAAAATGTCGAGAAGGCAATTTACGTATAATCTGAACTTTAACCCTACTAACTCGTATACATACTTTAATATTAATCAGTTATTTCAACGGTCCTTTGAACATATCTTAAAATATGGCAGAGATAGAATCAAAATTGAAGAATTTATTCAATCGACACCTGGAATTGAGAAAATACCTTTCGAAATGTTTACTAATATTGAGAAAATTGTTAAAGAGGGATTTGGCAAAAGTGCATAAAGGTGTTTTGAATGAGGAAGAAATTTCATTGAAATCATTTGAAACAATAAAAGAAACTATTTGCATGAGGTAATTAATATTAAAGATGGTGTCTAAAGTCGTATTTTGAATTCAATCGATAAGTATGCAATCCTATTTCCGTAGTTTATTTTACATTCTATTTATATAGTAAAAAGTATACAATTAAGGCTGAATTGACCCTTAAATATGAAAAAGACGGTAAAAATTATAATTAAACTTATCGTTATTTATATCTAGTAATTAATTAGCTGAACTTTTTAATTAGTGATGATTATGAATGTGAGAATTCGCGATTTATTTTTCATTAAATTTTATTTGACAATGATTTATTTAACTAATCCATTATTCTATTTTTTATTTAGTTTGTAAGAATTTAATGATTTTATTTTGCATATTTCATTTTAATTTTTTTGATATTAATAATCTATTTAACTAACCATTATTTTATTTTCTTTTAAAACAAAAGCTTATATTTAAATTTTTATTCTGAATCTATTATAATAAATTTGAGATACTAAATATATGAAAATGGATTTATTAGAGCGCAAGAAATCAACAATTTTATTTTGCTTTTTCATTTTAATTTCTATGATATTAATAATCCATTATTTTATCCTTTAAAGAACTCAACTATTTTATTTTGTAAATTTTATTTTAATTTTATTTTTCACTTTTCATTTTAATTTTATTTGATATTAATTTTGCTTAATGTTATGCAAATTGAGTTCTTTATTAAAACAACTGACCTTTAACTACTAAATGATGCTTATTTTTTTCAAAATAAAAGGTTATATCTAAGTAGGGTATTATACTCTAAAATAAATCAATAAATGATATATTTCCCTTTCAGGTTTCTCATGTTAAAACAATCATGAGAACTATTACTAGCAATGTTATTTCAGTTTTCTTTTCATAATATCAATGAGATTAAATTTATGCGTTGACAAATGAAATTGAATGAGTTATTTTATATGGTCGAAAGCAATAAATATAAATAAAATGGTAATTTCATGTATTTAATGAATTTATATTATCAACAACCATATTAATAATGGTGGTTAAAATGACTATAATACGGGCCAGGATGTTTATTTTCAGGAGTGCTTATTGGATTTTACATGTTAAATACACATAAAAAAGGTACATGTAATAGAAATGTATCTAAATCTGGCATGTGAAATATGCTTTCTTCTAACATTAAACTTTTAATCACCTAATTGAATTAGAATTTCTTTTTTAAGATAGACATGTCTTGATATTTTCTATCCTCTTTTTTTCTCAAATACAAAAAATTGTTAAAGTATCTTGCTTCAAAAGTTATCGTTATCGTCAACGTAGTACCAAT
>CAJVPS010001990.1:0-13539 GCA_910591765.1 Ambispora leptoticha | reverse complement strand
TTTACTCTCAAAAATAATAAACAAAAAGTATAGCTTATTTATAGTAAAGATCTTCTACTCTCAAAATAATATCAAATAAATTAAAAATCAATATAATATTATAATCCAAAAATTAAAAATCAACTTTGTATGATTAAAGAAATAAAACTAAATAAAAGAAAGGATACTAGTATAATTTGAAAAGGAATCTTTTAAAAGATTACTATTATAATAATAAGCTTTTAAATTATATTTTTCAAATAATTTAATTCAAATCTGTTTATTTCAAGTTGGAATAGCAGATTCTTTTATATATTTTTCAGATATATAAATTATTATAATATTACTAATTAATACTATTTAATATATAAATTATAATTACAATACTATAGTATAAATAATTATGAATAGATTATATTAAAGTATATTAAAAGATATCAAAGAATATTGAGAAATATTAGAGTATATGAAAGAATGTTGAAAGATATAGAAAGATGTGAAAGGATATAAGAGAATATCAAAGAATATTAAAGGATAAGGAAAGATATTTGAAATCATCATTCAAGTATAACTATTCCATCAAAATTAAAAATGATCTTTCACTATATTATTCTATTATATACATAAATAGTGTATTTCAAAATATAAATTCCAAATATTAAATAAAATATTATATTTAAAAATAGAAATATAATAATAAATATAATAATAAATAATATAAAAATAGAGATATTTATAAAATAAATAAAAGTTATAATAAAATGTAATTTTTCATAAGAAAAGATTAAGAAATTAAGGAATTTTATATCACTATAGTAATACTAATTCTTCTTTGGTAAAAACTAGTTTAAATTGGTTAACTAGAGTAAGTTGTAGAAATATGAGTTGAGCAATTTTTTAGTCTAACTCAATAATATAATCTTCTTTAGAGTTATTTTGAATAATAATACTGATATTTTCAGTATATCCAGAGTTAATAATTCTATTATTAATATTAATTTCTTGTTTAGTAAGAGATAAGTGAGATATTACTTGACATACAACTTTTATAGGAATTTTTATGATAATATATATATCTACTAATATAATTTGATGTGATAGAATTCTAATTACTTCTTTTTCAGTATAATAAATATCATATTTAATATTAGTAAGATGTGCTTTTTCTGGTAATTTTTCTTTATCTTAATTATTATAAACTTTGACTACATAGTAGCTATCATTTTATTCTACAGAGATATTCTTTAAATAATTATTAAATTATTAAGAAAGTTCATTAAGAATCTGATAAATAATATTAAATCTTTCTTGTATCTCATTCAACTCAAGTTGAAGAGGTTAATTTAAAATTAGGATAAAGCTAGTTCTTTCAATTAATTTATTAGTAACTGCTTCTTTTGAAAGTAGTTCTAAAGTTATAAGATATTTTTCTTTATTTGCTTTAGCTAAAAGTTCAGATTGTATACTATTATCATATTTATCTTTATCACAAGAGATCAAGTATTCTTAATAGAGTTTCATATTAATATAATCTAAGTAAGTAAGTTATTATCTTTAATTAGAACTAAGTTATTAATAAATATATTAAAATATTTCAGTAGTAGAGACTTCTACAAAACTCTTATAAATAATTTCTTGAATATAATTATCTTCATATATAAAGCGAGATAGAATTGCTTTACCAATTTCATCATATTTATTATAGACTTCTAATAGCATTTCTCATTCTCTAAGCTTACTAATTATTTTAGTATTCTTTTTCCATTCTTCATAATTAAATTAATAGACACATTAATATTTATAAGTACAGAAAATCTTTTCTAATAACTTTCAGTAATAAATATTTCTCTAGACTTATTATATTCATTACAGTGAGAGTAAGCAGAAAGATTTAATTATTTTTCTTTGATGTAGTTATCATAAGCAGTTATCTTTTCTCTATTTATTTTAAAATATATTCCAGTATAATATTTATCTACATATTTTTTACATTTATGATATCTTTTAATTTTAAAGTTGTGATGAATTTGTTATATAGCAGATTGATATAAATCAAATCTTTATTTTACTCTTTTATTAATAAAGAGTTCTTGTTTAACTTTATCAGCCCAATCTTTATTAATTTTAAGTTTAGCATGAAAGAATTTATGAATCTTGATAATTATTCAGTCAGCAAGATTATTATAATATCAGTGATATTGGTGATTAGACATAAAAAGATTTCTATAATACTAGTATTGATTATTCAGTTCTTGCCAGTTAAATGACTATTAATTATTCCAATTGCATTATTAAGTAAACTTCTTGTTCAATTATTTGAAATCTTTTCAGGTATATTTCTTTCATCTAATTTTAATTCCTTTTTAATAGACTTGTACTTCATAAATTTTTTTAACACTTTGGATAATTTGAAATAATATTTCTTCAAACTTAATATTTCTTAAGCTTTAATTTAGAGTTTTAATAGAAGTTTAGGCTTCTTTAGTAATAATTTCAATACTATCATTATCTTGAAATTCTTGTTATCTAGAGATTATAGTACTTCAATCATCATATTACTACATAAGAAAAGTTTTCTTTTTCAAATACTATTTCTTAAATTTACTTTCAGAATCTTCTTCTGATTTATCTTCTTTAGAACTTGTATCTTTAAAAATTGATTCTCCTTTATCATTATAGATAAATTTAATTAGTATTTTTCCTTTCTGAATATTATATTCAAAAGTTAATAATTTTTTTCTAATATTAATATTAGCTTTAATTTTATTTAAAAAGTTTATTTCAATAATTACTAAATATATTTTAGCTTTAGTAATATCTACTTCAGTAAGAATTATGATTCCATCAATAATTAAAAGTAAATTATTGATAGCTCCAAGAGGCTATTTGGATATTCTATTTATATCTGACATAGAAATATTTAAATTGTGTTATATTTTCAATTCTATATTTTTAATAAAGTTATATATAGCAATATATTCAGAGATACTAATATCAATAATTAAATTAATAATATTCTTTCTAGCTTTTATTTCATATCAAGCAGATATGATTTTGAGTTTTTATTTAAATAATATTCTTTTTCTTTTTGGCTTGAGTGCTATAGCATGACATATTTCTTTTGATAGTTGAGTTCTTTGTGAAGAAGAGATCTGAATAAGTTAAGTAACAGTTATATTAGCTTTTTATTGAGCTAAATCTTCTAGAATATTATATAGTTCAGTCATAATAGCAAGTACAAGTAAAACAATTTTGCTTTTCTTTTTGCAAATAGTCTTTTTGATAAGTTTTTCTTCAAGAGTTTTAGATAGTTTAGTATTATTCATGTCTTGATCAAGAATAACTTCAGGAGTATCTTCTTATTTTTCTTTCTTATTATTATTTAATTTCTTATTCTCTTTAACTATTTCTTTACAGAATCAATCTATAGGTTTAGAAGTAGTTCTGAAATTTCTGAATTTCCTTTTACTAATCAAGTATTTATATGTATCAAGTAGCAAATTTATATTATCTGGTTTGGCAGTTAGTGTCTAAATACTGTTAGTAAGAGTCTGTATTTGGGCCAATAATGCATTTTGATTATTATTTGCATTTTGATTATTACTAGTATTTGCCTGATTTGATGGCACATTATTTTGTTACTAATTATTTCTATTTATTCTCTGACAATTATTTTTAAAGTTATTCTGATTATTCTGATATAATTATAGTTAAGAATAATTAGAATAGATATGACCTGGCTTATCATAATTATAGCAGATAGAAACTAATTTAGGATTTTGATTATTAGACCTATAACCTGAGTTATTTTTATTATAATTTGATATTTTATTAGTTTTAATACTTTCTATTCATTGATAAAGATCTTGAAGTGCTATTAAAATAACATTTAGCATTAAGTTATCTTGGATTTGAGATTGATAAATAACCTGGCTCACCATAATTATAGCAGGTAGAAACTAATTTAGGATTTTGATTATTAGACCTATAACCTGAGTTATTTTTATTATAATTTGATATTTTGTTAGTTTTAATACTTTCTATTCATTGATAGAGATCTTGAAGTGCTATTAAAATAACATTTAGTATTAAGTTATCTTGGATTTGAGATTGATAATATCTACAAGTTGATATATCTGCATTTGCTTTTTTTATATTCTTTATAACTTGTATCATATTTAGAAAAGCTCTATTAGTTAAGATCTGAATCCATTTTCTAATCTCTGACTTTAATCCTTTTCTGTAAGTTTGAATCTTATATTCTTCTAGATATTTATTTTTAGATCTACTTTATGAAGTAAATTAATAAATTTATTTGTGTATTCTTCTATAGTATTAGTCTGTTACAAGATTTCAATCTCATCTTGTTATTGATCAATTCTTTCTTGGATATGAAAGTATGCAGCAAACTGATAACTAAAACTATATAACTGGTCTTGATTATTATTTCAAGTAATTAATCAGATAATATTATCTCTTTCTCTTTCATCATATCATAAGATAATAGTATCTTCTAGATATTCTCTAACTAACTATACTTTTCTAGTATTAATAATATCATTAACTTGTATGATAATATTAAAGTCTTTAAGTTATTCAGTTAGATCTTGATTATTTCCTCTATATTTTCTGATAATAATAATAATCTTTTCCATAAGCTGAACATTTTGATTAATTATTTAATTAGCAAGTACTTCAAGAACTTAGATCAAGTTATTTAAGTTATTTGATTGAGCTATTTAATTATCTTCTTTTTCTGATTGGTTATTATCTTCTGAGTTAGTTTGAATATTTTCTTCTGAACTAGAATAATTACTATTTTCTTTTGGTTCTGGAGTTAATATATATTATACTGGAAAAATAGAATATCTTTTGAAATCTTTGTTTCAAAATAGTATCTGTCAATATTACTAATAACAAAAGGAGTTCTTGGTTGAGAGATAAAGTCTTGATAAATAAATTATTAATAAAATTTTTTAATTAAGTCCAGTTATTCTTCTTAAGTATTAATACAATCAAATATAAAAGTATTTACTAGTAATACTATTTTTTATTTCAATTAGCTAATATATATTTCAGTAAAATTAAGTTAAATTAATTCTTGAAATAACAAATATATAATTTGATTAATTGATATTACTCTAATATTTTCTGTGAGCAGGTGAAAGATATAAAATTATATAGTAATTTGGATGATAATAGAGATAAAAGTCTTGAAAATATATTCTAATAGAGTAATTAGGAATTTGATATATATCAAGATGATAGTTAATTAGTAGTTTAATAAAAAAATAATAATTAGTCATGAAAACTCAAGACATAAGTATTTATCAATTATGAATAAAAAAAGAAAGAAATATAAAAAGAAATATAAAAGGAATATGAAAAGTGTAAAAATATAATAAGAGATGTGAAGAGGATTTTTCTTTACAGAGATGATAAATAAAAAAAATAGAGATTTTTAAGGGTTTTACTTCACAAAAAAGATATCAAAAATATATTATGATGAATTAATAAGTAAGTTTTCACTTAAATTCATCTTAATGATATAAAATTAAGAAGAGACTAAAATAATTAAAGAGTAAAGAGAGAAGAATTAGACTATACTTTTAATAATGATAAAGATTTCTAAGACCTGTACCAATATCTATAGATATTATCTTAACAAAGAATAAATAAATAAATAAATAAATCAAAGAAATTAAAAAGATTAATTAAGTGAAGCTACTAATAATCAATATAATTCAAGATTTAAATTAATTTAATAGTAAAACTATTAATTAAAGAAGAATATAATATTATAAACTATACTTTGGAAGGTAGATTTTACCATGAATATAGTTTATAATAAGTTTTAAGAGTGAAGACTGAATTATTTATAAAGGTAAAGAGGATTACAATTATTCTAAAGATTTTCTAGTGCCAATACTTGCAAGTATTGTATTAATACAAGGCAAAGATGAAATAAAATGAAATTATAAAATAAAGTTATGTTCATAAATACTAAACTAAGGGGTGATACCAAAAACTAAGCAATAAATGCTTAAAACAAACAAAGCTTTTACATATAGGAAAGCTTACTGAATCTTTTCCAATTAGAGATAATAAATACTAAATAAAGCTTTTGCATGTAGGAAAGCTTACTAAACCTTTTCCAAATAGAGATAACAAATACTAAATCCAAGCTTTCACATATAGAAAAGCTATCAAAAACCTTTTCAATTAAAATATAATCTATTATGATAGAAGAGGTAAATAAAAGCAGAATATCAAGATAAATTCACAAGGAAAATTACAAGATAAGTATAACTTAAGTATTTTCAAAAGACAATTAAATTATTGCTATTCAAGTATATTTATTTCAGATCTCAGAGCAGAGATATTTATACATCTTTGAAGTTTTACAAGTTTCTATCTAAACTCATTTGCTATTCTAGATTACAATTATAATCTTTAGGATAAAGTATCAATAAACAAACAAGTAAAAATAAGAGATAAGATACATATGGTAAGTTAAATAATAATACAAATGATGAAATAAAATAAAAAGATAAGTTATATATTCTAAAAAGAAAAGATAAAAGATAAAAATAAATGAAATTTGTTAATAAACCATTTCTAAAATGTTTCTGAACCATTATTAAACTGTTTGTGAATTGTTATTGATTTTGGGACTAGTTATTCATTAATGATCTTAAAATATTGCAAAAATATTGCAAGAATATTACAAAAAAAAATATTGCTAAATTATAATTGAATTCATAACTGATACACCAATTATATTATTCAAAATTACATGTTGTTCAAAGATCAATTGATTAATTACATTTTCCAAGTTTGAAAAATTATGAAATTAAAGAAATTTATGTTACTACAGTAATATTTAGTCCCTCTAAGTAAGATTGAACTCTAGCAAGACTATTAAATTCTTTTCAAAATTTCTTTGATTTCTTTATTTCTTATATGTACTAGATCATTATAAGTAATTCGTTAGAAATTGTATGCTTTCTCAAGTCTATATTTTTCTAAAAGCTGATGAATTCATTTTTCAAGAAGAAAGTATCTTCTAATTGAAGTAGCTCCTTTTGATTATGCTATTTCTCTTTGTAATTCTATTAATTTTCAAGAGTATTGTCTAGGCATTTCTTTGAGTAATTGTCCAAAATAATAATATCTAATGAATTGTGATTTATCAGATTGATTATCATGATTTTTAAAAAAATCATTAAATATCATCTGAACTCTTGTCTTTCAGCCTTGGTCAGATTGAAATTGATAATTAATATTTGCTATAATTGCTGTTCTCGAAATTTCTGTATTAATTATATCCACAAATCATTTTACTCTAGGGATATTCTGTGGATTATTTGTTAAAGTTAAGACTTCTTCTACGATAGATTCTGATTGTTGAGATATTTCCAAGATCAAACTGATATTAAGTTGTCTTCCAGTAATAAGATCATAAATAACTGTCTGACTACTGTCTTCAAGTATTAACTGATCTTTTTGAATATGTAAAATTCCATCAAATTCATTTTCTTTCAATTGCTGATGAAGATTCAAAATATTCTGAATAAAATCAAAATTACTAAAAAGTGTATTTATCTTTTAAAGAGTTAAATATCAACAAGAAATTAAGCTATATAATAAGGGTGTTAAAATAATTAAAAGTGATAAAAATCTAAAGAAAATATCAAAGCAAAGTCCTATATTTATAAAACAAAATTTCTAATAAGTAATCAGTATGTACATATGCATGTACTACTAGATAAGATCTGTGTAAATTAAGGGATAAATAAATAATTATCATGAGACTAAAAATCTATTCTTTGTTTTCTTCTTCTGTTATTGATGTTTCCATATGTTCAATAATTATTCTTGGCTCAAAGTATTATTCTCTACTGTGATAAGACTTTAGTTGAGTTCTATTAAAAGTTTTGCATAATAACTGGTCATGTTGATTTCTTAGTTTATAAGCTCCATTGCCAAGAGTTTCATGAATGTAAAACCATTTTGTACTCCATTGTGACTGAAATTTATTTCTATAAATAATATATTGTTTCATATTGTACACTAGAACTTTATCACTGATTTCAAATTGTGTGATTCTTTGTAATTTTGAATCATGTCTTTCTTTCATTTGTTGTTGCTATCTTTTGATTTGATTTTGTAATATGTTGATATCATCTGGTAGGTGATGGATTAAAGAGAATATTCAATCTAATATTTTATCTTTTTTATTTTCATTTTCTGCTATTGGTGATGGATATTTCAAATTAATTGGTAATCAGGCATCTCTTCTATAGATCAAGAAGAAAGGTTCATGCTTGATAATATTATTTCAAAGTGTTCTGTATACAAATAATGCTGATGGTATGTACACATCCCATTATTCATCTAGTGCAATACAATATTTCTGAAGTATTCCACATAAAGTTCTGTTAAATCATTCCACTATTCTATTGGTCTGTGGATGATATGGTGATGAAAACTTGTGCTTAATTCCAAATCAAGTGGTAAGTTCTTCAATTACTTGAGCTGTGAATTTAGTTTCTTGATCAGATTGTAATTCTTTAGGACATCCATGTCTATAAATTATTTCTTCAAAAATAAATTTGGTGATTGTACTGGCTTCTTTATTTAGAATTGCTTTAGCTTTAGATCATTTTGTGAGTGAATCTATTGCTATAGCAATATATTGATTTCTTTTCTTGGTTACTTTACAAGGGCCAACAAGATCAATTACAATTCTTTCAAAAGATTATTCAACTTTAATAGGATGTAGAGGTTGTTTTGTTGTTCATCCATCAGTTCTTTGACAAGTTTCACAAGATCTAACAAAGTTCTTTATATCTGTTCCCATTCCATTCCACTAATATCTAATAGCTATTCATTGATAAGTTCTATCAAATCCAAAGTGTCTAGCAAGTAAATCTGAATGTATGCTAGTCATTACTGCTTCAATTTCATTTTCTTTTAATACTCGAAGTGGTATGGTAGGTTCTCTCCTTCTATTCTTTTTATAAAGTACTCCATTAATAATTAAAAAGTGTTTTGATTGCTGATAAATTTTCTTTTGTTATTCTTCAGTGTATCCTACAGGATAACTTTCATTTTCTAAATATCTCATTAAGTTATAATATGTAGTTAAATCTATTATGTTGAATCAATCGGGTTTGAATAAGTCATTTAATTAGTTGTCCAGTAAAAATTATTCTAATTAGTTAATTAATTATGTTTGATGTTTTACTCCTGCAAATATATTTTTGAGAGTGTATTCGTATTTTGATTAGTCTTTCCAGCTCTATAAGTAATAATAAAATTGTATTCCATCATAGTCATTATCCATCTTGAAATTTGGGATCCAGAATTAACTTGTTTGGTAAATAGCTATTGAAGTGCATTATGATCAGTAATGATTTCAAAAAGAGGTCCAAGAAGATAATATTGAAATTGTCTAACAGTCCAAACTACAGCCAGAGCTTCTTTTTCAGTGACACTATAATTCTTTTTTGCTGATTTGAGTGAGACACTTGCATAGGCTACTACTCGTTCTCTTCCTTCATCATCTTTTTAAGATAATACTACATCAAGTCCAGAGTCAGAGACATTAGTATAAAGATAGAATTTCTTGGTGAAGTCAGGATAAATTAAAATTGGAGCAGAGATGAGTTTTTCTTTCAAATTCTGAAATATATTTTCTTGATCTACAGTCCAAATAAAAATAATATCATTCTTTAGAAGTTTAAACAATGGTGCTGCTATCTGTGAAAATTCTTTGACAAATTTTCTGTAATATCTAGCTAATCCTAAGAATGATCTAAGCTTCTTGATATTTATTGATGTAGGAAACTCTTGAATTTGTTAAATTGTTAAGAGGTCAGGTGAGATTCCATCTTGAGTAATAATATGTCCAAGAAAGGGTAAGTTATCTCAAGTAAAATTACATTTTTTTAAATTGAGTTTTAATTCAGCTTCTCTGATTCATTAAAATACTTTTTGTAAATGTTCCAGATATTCTTTCCAAGTTTTTGAATATATATTTATATCATCAATATAGATCATGATGAATTTCTAGTTATAGTCTTCAAGTATACTATCTATAGCTCGTTGAAAAGTTGCTGATACATTACAAAGTCTAAAAGACATAACTTTAAATTCGTATAATCCTTTTCTTGAGATAAATACTATCTTTTCAATACTGAAGGATTCTATTTCGATTTGCCAATATCCAGATATAAGATCCATAAATGAAAATTATTTTGCATCTTCAAGATTATCCATCATTTCATCAATTCGTGATAAAGAATAAGCATCTTTCTTAGTGAGAGTATTGAGTTTTCTGTAATCAACACAAAATCGTTTCTTGCTATTTTTCTTTGCTACTACTATAATAGGAGAAGTCTAGGGACTATTAGATTTTTGAATAATATTTGCATCTAACATTCATTGAATTTCATCATGAATAAATTCTTGATCAGGCAGAGTTGCTCTATAAGTCTTTTGATAAATAGACTTTTTATTTCCAGTATCAATAGAATGTTGAATAATATTGATTCATCCAAGTTTATTAAGATCTGCTGTAAAGATATCTTTATATGCTTGTAATAAGTTATGTAAAGCATCTTGTTGTCCAAGTGTTAATTTTTTTTGTTCAACTACTTTTTCAATTTTCTCTTTATCTAGAAAGTACGCTTCCATTTCATTCTTTCCAATTGATCCAAATCCTTGAGTTCCACGAGATGATTCTCCTAATTCTTCTCTAGTATCTACAGATATTACTCCTTCAATTAGGGTGAGTTGTAAAAAGATTACTTGAGCAATTTGTTTATTAGATTGGATCTTATAAGATTTGTTAGAATTATTATGCAAAAGGACTCCAATATTTCCAGTATATCCAGCATCAATAGTTCCTTCTTTAACTTCTATTCCTTTCTTGACTAATGATGATTGAGATATTAGTTGACAGACAGTTTCTACAGGAACTTCAATTGCCAAATAAAGATCAATTATAATTGTTTGATGAGGACGAATCAGGATTATTTCTTCTCCAGGATATCTAAGATCAAAGCCTGCATCATGTTTATAAGCTCATTCAGGCATTTTTCCTTTATCTTCATTATTGTAAATTTTGATCATTAAATTTGCTGGCTGTTCTTCAAGTTGTTCTTCTTCTTCTACTTGGATATTCTTCTTTCAGTAACTCTTCAACCTGTTCAGATTGTACACAATCTTCACAAATATCTGAATCACAAGGAATCAAACATTTATTACAGAGTTTTACATTAATATATTCTAATTGAGCAAGTTATTTTCTTTGGGATGGAGATAGTTATTGATAAATGGCCAGAAAGATTTCTTGGGCTGATGCTTCTTTAGATCCATTATAAGTAATATACTGCATTTCTTCTTCTTTATTATAATTAGTAATATATCTGGCGAGTATTGCTTTTCCAATTTCATTATATTATTAGTAAACATTTAACAAGTTATCATCACTTCTCAATTTTCTGATAGTGTCATTATTTTTTTGCCAACCACCATGATTAAATACGTATACACATTATTCAGTGTAGTCACAAAAATATTTGATATCATTATATCCTCAGATTACTCCAAGAAAGTGTCTAGCTTTATCTTGAAATCCACAGTAGTCACAAGCAGGTAAATTGAGTTGTTGTTGAGTAAAATAGTCAGTACAAAATTGTTTTCCAGATTCATTTCCATCTCTTGCTTCAGAAATAGTTTCACTATCTACAAAGTATTTACAATGTATACATTTAACTATTCTTTCTTTGAGTTTTAATTTTCATAGAACTTCACTTTTAGAAAAGAATTTTTCTTCAGTGATTGGTATTTTTTCTGATTCTCGAGTGTGTTCTACTTCTAACTATCAGTCTTTAGTTTTGTTCTGAGATAAAATTGTTGATAGATTATTTGAAGTATTCATCTTGACATTAATCCAGACAACTAAATCATTAAAGCATTGAGGATATTTATGTTTAGATATTGGTAGTTTATGATGACATCAACATTCAGCTGCAGGACCTCTCCAATCAAAAGTCCACTGAGAACTTTGATAGTGAGTTTGCTGAAATCTTCTTTCCAATTTCGAGTATTCTTCTTAGGTGAGAGTAGTATTCTTAACTTGTATTTCTTCTTCAAAAATTTTAACATTTCTAACTTTAGAAATCAAGTTTATGATCATGTAAGAAACTTTTTCAAAGTTTACATCATTAAGTCATCTGGGTGAAGTATGAATCTGAGTCCAGGGTTTATCAGATGTCCACTATAAAAAATTATAATCTTCTAGGTTTTGATCTTCAATTTCAAACTTATCATCAGAAGTTTCACTAGAAGATGTTTCAGTATCATCATCACTATCTTCAGGTTTAGTATTTCATTATTCATGAATGAATTTGATTGATACTCTTCCTTCTTCTCCATTCCAATCAAAAATCATTATATTTTTCTTTAGATCAATTTTAGCATTGATCTTATTTAACCAATCCATTCCTACTACAAGACTGTAAGTTTGAGCTTCAGTAACATTTATTTCAGTTAGAATTATGATTCCATCAATGATAATAGGAAAGTTATTAATAGCTCCTAATAGTTACTTGGAATATTCATTAATATCAGACATGGAGATATTTGATTTTCGTTGTATCTTCATTTCTAATTGTTTGAGAAATTCATGACTGATGACACATCCTGATGCTCCAGTATCCATGATTAAGTCTACAGGAGTTTTTTTAACTTTTACTTCACACCAGGCTGAGATTATTTTGATCTTCTGGATGAACATGGCTTTTCGTTTGAGTTTCTTCTGGGGTTCCTTTCACATTTCTTTTGACATTCAAATTCTTTGTTTAGGTGATGTCTTGATGAGATGGACAATAGTGATGTTGGCTTTCTGAAATACCAAATCTTCAAGTATATCATAAGTTTCTGCATGTTTAGCTAGAATTGAAAGATGAGCTCTTCCTTTCTTTTATTTCTTTTTCTCCAAGTTAGTCTTGTCTTCTTTGGATACTTCAGATAAAGGCTGAGTAACTTCTTTTTCTTTTTCACTTTTTTCTTCTTCTTTGACAGTTCTTTAACGTTTTCTTTCTCCAGCAAGATAATCATGAGTTGCTAGTAATAAAGAACTAGATTAGATGATTGAATCACTAGATGGATCATTATCAGATGCTTGCAAAGCAGCTGTTAAATTCTGAATTTGAGTGAGAAGAGAAGTAGTATCCAGATTTTGTGAACTATTAGATTGCTGATTATGATTTTGGGTATTCTGATTTTGCTGATTATTATTATTATTATTATTATTCTGATTTCAATTATTCCAATTTTAAGAAGTATTTTGATTGTTAGACTGCTGATTTGTTGACTGAATATTATTTGGACAATATCTACTGATATGCCCTTTTTCTTTACAGGTATAATAAATAATGGTAGATTAATCTCTTGGCTGATTTTGTTATTAATTATTATTATTATTCTGATTATTATATCTTCTATCAGATTCTACATGATCTAACCTACTGGTCAGGTCTTGCAAAA
>CAJVPS010001989.1:0-13548 GCA_910591765.1 Ambispora leptoticha | reverse complement strand
ACATATATTTTATCTTATATCTTATCTTATTTTCTTCTTGCTCTATTGAGAGAGCATTTTATTAGAAGTAAATTCATATATATTATCTTATTGAGAAGATAATTGTATTTTTATCTTAAGTAAAACATGTATAAATTATCTTATTGAGAAGATAATCATATTCTTGTTAGAAATAAATCTTATACATATTATCTTATTAAAAGAATAATCAGCCACATAATCTTTTAAAGTTATAAAAAAGTTAATAACTATTGTGAACACAGTCACTATTACCATTTTAAAATAATTACATACACATAATCTTAAAACAGTAATAATATTATAACTAGTAAATACTTTTATATTTGATTACATTAATATACAAGAAGAATAACTGAATTTAATTGAATAATTCTACTAATGATTCATTTATCAAGACTTTACCTTCTAATCAAGAACCTCTTCTATTAATAGTGATATTGATAAATATCATTCAGAAACAAAAATATACCAATACTCCCTGTATAACTTATATTAACTTTAGAATCAGAAGAAACTAGTGATTCTTCAGAAAATATTCAAACAGATTCAGAAGATAATAACTAATAGTCAGAGAAAGAAGATAATTTAATAGTATAAAATAATAATAACTTGAATAATCTGATTGCAGCTCTTGAAGCTTTCACTAACTGAATGACTAATCAAAATATCTAGCTAATAGAAAAAATTATCATTCCTATTAGAAAATATCAAGAAAATAATCAAGATTCAATAGAATGATTAAAAAACTTTAATATAACTACTCAAGCTAATGGAATTACTGATGCTAAAAAAGTATAACTAGTTAGAGAATATTTAGAAGATGCTGTTATCTTGTGATATAATGAAAGAGAAAGAGATAATGCCACCAGACTAATAATCTGGAATAATAATAATAATCAATCATACAGTTTCAGTTATTAATTTGCTGTATATTTTTGTACTTAAGAAAGAATTGATCAATAGCAGGATGAAATTAAAATCTTGTAACAGACCAGTATTATGAAAGAATATACAGATAAATTTATAAATCTATTTCATAAAGTAAATTCAGAAAATGAATATTTAGAAGAATATAAGATTTATACTTACAGAAGAGGATTGAAATCAGAGATTAGAAAATAGATTCAGATTTCAGCTAATGAAATATTCTTAAATATAGTATAAGTCACCAAGAATATAGAGAAAGCAGATGTAGATATATCAATCTGTAGATATTACTAATCTCAAACTCAGAATAACTTAATGTTAAATGCTATATTAATAATATTTTAAGATCTTAATTAACAAATAAAAAGTATTGAAACTAATAAAGTATCAAATTATAACAGAAATAATTTAGATTATAGGTCTAATAATCAAAATTCTAAATTAGTTTCTATTTGTTATAATTGTGATGAGCCAGATCATATTCATTTTAATTATTCTCAGTTACAATCATATCAGAATAATCAAAATAATTTTGAAAATAATCATCAGAGAACAAATAGAAATAATCAGTAATAAAATAATATATTACCAAATTAGATAAATATTAATAACAATCAAAATATAAATAATAATTAAAATGCATTATTAGTTCAAATACAAGCTTCTACTGATAGTATTCAAATATTAACTGCCAAATTTGATAATATAAATTTACTACTTAATATATATGAATACTTGATTGCTAAAAGAAATTCCAGAAATTTCAGAACTACTTCTTATAAAACTAGATCTGTAAGTTGATCTCATAAAGAAGTAATTAATGAAAATGAGAAACTAAATGATAATAAAGAAGAAGAACAAGAAGATATTCCTAAAGTTATTCTTAATCAGAATATGAATAATGCTAGACTATCTAAAACTCTTAAAGAAAAACTTATCAAAAAGACTATTTGCAAAAAGAAAAATAAAATTACTTTATCTATACTCATTACCATACTGAACTCTATAATATTTTAAAAGATTTAGCTTAACAGAAAGCAAATATAACTGTTGCTTAACTTATTTAGATCTCACTATCACAAAGAACTTAACTATCAAAAGAAATATGCTATGCTATAACACTTAAGTCAAAAAGAAAAAGAAGAGTATTACTTAGACAAAAGCTCAAAATCACATTTATCTGATATAAAACAAAAGTTAGAAAGAATATTATTGATTTAATCATTGATATTAATACCTCTAAATATGTCATTATATATAACTTTATTAAAGATATGAGATTAAAAATATAATGCAGTTCAAATATTTTAATATCAAATATAAATGATATATCTAAATAATCTCTTAGAGCTATTAATAATCTACTCTTGAATATTAATGAAATCATGATTTCTATTAAAGTAAATATTACTGAAGCCAAAATATATTCAGTAATTATTGGAATAGACTTTTTAAATAAAATTAAAACTAATATTGATATCAGAAAAGAATTACTTATTTTTAAATATAATGATCAAAAAGGAAAAGTACTAATTAAATTTATCCATAATGATAGAGAAGAGCTAATATTTGATGATATCAGTTCTAAAGAAAATAAATTTGAAGAAGATTCTGAAAGTGAATTTAAGAAACAATACTTGGAAAAGAAAACTTTTCTTATATAATAACATGATAATTAGAATATTATAACTTCTAAATAATAAAAATTTCAAAATGATGATAGTGTTAAAATCATTATCAAAAAAGTCTGGACTCTTATTAAAACTCCAAATCAAAATTCAAGAGATGTTAACTTTAGAAAAATCTCATTTCAGATTATCAGAAATATTAAAAGAATTCATGAAGTACAAGCCTATCAAGAAGAAATCAAAATCAAATAGAAGAAATATACCTGAAAAGATTTTAAATGACTTAATAAAAAGTTTACTTAATAATATAATTGGAATAACTGATAATTATTTGACTAACAAGAATCAAATAGTTAATACTAGTATCATAGAAATCTTTTTATGTTTGATTACTAATGTTACTGATGCTATAATGATTTTACTAACTGGATAATAATCAAACTTCATAAATCTTTCTGTTCTGAATTCAAAACTAATAAAGATTAGACTGATGAAGTTGAACAAGAACTCTTCATTAATAAAAGAGTCAAGAAAAGTTTTAATACATATCAATCTGCTACATAACAAATTTATTATAATTTTCAGATTGAAAAATATTATAAATGTGAAAAATATATAGATAAATATTATACTAAAATATATTTCAAAATGAATAGAAAAAAAGTAATTACTTGTGACAATTGTATTAAGAAAAAATAATTAAATCTTCCTGCTTGCTCTTAATATAATAAATATAATAAATTTTGAGAAATATTTATTACTAGAAGTTATGAGAAAAGATACTTCTGTACTTATGAATATTAATGTATCTATTGGTTTAATTATGAAGAATAGAGAAAGAATACTAAAATAATTAATAAGCTTAGAGAATGAGAAACACTATTAGAAGTTTATGATGAATGTGATGAGATTGATAAAGCAATTATATTCTGCTTTATATATGAAGATGATTATACTCAAGAAATTATCTATGAGAATTCTGTAGAAGTTTCTGCTACTGAAATATTTTAATATATTTATCAATAACTCAGTTCTAATCAAAGATAATAACTTGCTCATTTGAATTATATTAATATAAAACTCTGTCAAGAATGACTAATTTTCTGTGATAATGACAAATATAATAATTATATATAATCTGAGTTTCTAATTAAATTAGATAAAAAAACGGTCTATGATTTTGGAACTGATTTTAGAAGAAATAGTAACTAATAAATTAATTGAAGAAATCAGCTTTACTTCTATTTCAACTTGATTTTCTCAACTTAAATTAAATAAGATACAAGAAAAATTTAATATTATTTATCAAACTCTTAATGAACTTTCTCAACAATTTGATAATTATTTAAAGAATATCTCTGTGAAATAAAATAATGAATATTATATAATCAAAGTTTATAATGATCAAGATAAAGGAAAATTATCAGAAAAGCATATCCTACTGATATTGGCTATGATATTTATTATACTAAAAAAGAAGTAATTAGAATTCTCTTACATCAAGTCATATTAGTAGATATCTATATTAACATAAAAATTCCTGTAAGAGTTATATGTCAAGTAATATCTTACTCATTTCTCACAAAACAAGAAATTAATATTAAAGGTGAAACTATTAATTCTGAATATACTGAAAATATTAGTATCATTATTCAAAATAATTCAGAAGAAGATTATATTATTAAATAAATCAAAAAATTGCTTAACTTATATTTCTTCAACTTGCATCTATTGATCAACTTAAACTAGTTTCTACTAGAAAAGAACTTAAATAATCTAGTTAAAAAATAGCTGGATTTGAATTTATTAATCATTAAGAAGCTTATACCTATTTCTTGGAATAAGAATCAGAAGACAAAATTATTGAAAAATAAAAATTAATAGCTAAATAAGAATAACTTCTTACTTAATTATTAGAAGATAATGTTGATATTTTTGCAACTAAATTACATAAACTCAGCAGAAGTAATCTAATTTAACATGAAATATATATAAAAATAAGTCACCTATCAAATAACATCCTTATAAAACTATTCTTCCAAATTAGATATTTATATCAGAAGAAATTCAAAGAATATTAGAAGTAAATATTATCTAGTTATTAACTAGTTCTTGAACTTCATCTATCATTATAATTTTCAAAAAGAATAAAAAGAAAAAATTTTGTTTTAATTATCAAAAACTAAATATAATTACTCATAAAAATGCATATTTATTATTAAGAATTGATAAAATGATAGATTCACTTGGAAATGCTCACTGATTTTTATCTATGAACTTAATCTCTAGATACTGACAAATAAAAATAAAAGAAAAAGACAAATCTAAAATCACTTTTATTTTTAGAGAAGAATTATTTGAATTCAATATTATATCTTTTGAATTATATAATACTTCAGTAACTTTTCAATATATGATTTTACATAACTAGAAAAAGATTAAGAAATTAAGAAATTTTATGTCACTATGATAATATATGATTCTCCTTTGAAAAATTTTTGCTCCTGTAAAAATTAATTAATAATCTTTAATAATTCTTTTTTATTTAGGTGATATAGCTTAATTAGCATAAACTCAAATCTATTATCAAATACTTCTTCTTCAGAATTATAAATGAAAAAGACTTTATGAGTGACATTATATAGTCTATTGTATATGTATTTTCCAAGAGCATCTTCAATATTCTTTTTAATTTCTGATATATCTCTTGAGTATTTTTGAGATTGAATTAAAAGTATATATCTAAGTTTATAATATTATAATATTATTTGACTATTATTATCCAAAGGATTATTATAGATTAAAAATATGACTTTCTTAAGTTAAGTTAACCAATCTTTATTCAGAATTAATTTAATTTCTTCTATCATAATTATAGATATTTTAGATTATTCTTTAGAAGTAGTCAAATTATTAGGACTTACAAATTCTAATTCTTCTTTAATATCTTTTTATTTAATATTCACTTTGAATTCATCTTTTAATGAAGTAATAATAAAGATATTCAACTAGTCAAAGTTTAAGTTAGTAGTGATATTAACTAAATTAATAGATATTTTAAGTAATTCAATAATTATTTGCATATTCAAGAGAAAAGAGTTATCAATTTCAATATCTTTAGTAAATTCAGATTGCATGAGTAAATTCAAGAACATAATATTAGTTTCTTGTTCTATATTATTGCAAGTAAGTAATTCATAAGTTGAAAAGATAATTATTTTAAAGAGTTATTAAGCAAGTATTTTTTGATATATTTTTTCAAGAGATTTGATTATTGAAGGGATAATTCAAGTAGATAATTGAGATATGATAAGAAATAATAAAGGTAAAAGTATAAAAAAATTTAAAAAGATATAGAATAATAAGAGTAAAAGATAATAGATAAAGATAAAAATATAAAAAAAAAAGGGAATAGAAGAGATATTTATATAAAATCTGAACTAAAAATTTACTATAAGTGATAAGATATTAAAAATATTAGTATAAAAATAATTATAAAAATAGATAAGAATAAGACAAAAAATGATTTTGAATATAGAGATAATAAAAATAAAAAAAAATAATTTATGTAAGTTACTTAATAATAATTTGTAATTCAAAATAATCTTGATGATCATGATAATATTTGAGTTATCTTCTATTAATAGAATACTTGTGAACTTTTCCTTTCTGATTATAAATTTTGTAAGAGTTATATCCAGCATAGTTATGAATATAATATCATTTTTTACTCCAGATAGATTAAAATTTATCTCTAATTACTAAGTATTATTTTATATCAAACAGTAATACTTTATTTTTAATTTCAAAAACTGTTTTATTTTGAATTTTATTATTAAATATTTGAGAATATCACAATTATTATTCTTCTATATTTTGTTTTACTTTCAAAATTTATTAAGGTAATTAATCTATTATATAATATATTTGTTGTATTAATTTTTCTTCTTCTATAGAATCTTCTTTCAAATAGATAAGAATTTTTAATTCAATTAGTAATTTAGTATTTCATCCATGAATCAAGAAAAATAGTTTATGCTTTATTATTGAATTTCTATTAGTTTGATAAGTAAAAAGAGTAGTAGAAATAAAGGTATCTTATTCTTGTTCATATATTATTATTAATTTTTATAAAATTATACATAATATTCTATTAAAGTATTCTATTATTCTATTTATTTGTGAATGATAAGATGAAGAAAATTTATGTTTGATTTCAAATTTTATTGATAATTTTTTAACTATCTCATTGACAAATTCTAATCTATTATCTGATTGAATTTCTTTAGAATATCCATATTTATAAATTATTTCTTCAAAGATAAATTTTGTAATTATAATAGCTTTCTTATCTGGAATTGCTTTAGCTTTAGGCTATTTTGTAAGATAATCTATTACTATAATAATATATTAATTTTTAGCTGTTATAATTTTACTAGATCTAATAAGATCAATAATTATTTTGTTAAAGAATTATCTAATTTTAATAGGATGTAAGGCTTGTTAAGTAGTTCTTTTACCAATTTTCTAGCAAATTTTACAAGTCTTCACATAATTCTTGATATCTGTTTTCATACTATTTCACTAATATTTATTTGTAATTTGTTAATAGGTTTCTTTATATTCAAAATATCCAGATAAAGAGCTTAAATATAAATTAATAAGAATAGCTTTCATTTTATTTTCTTTAATAACTTAAAAAGATATAGTTGGTTCTTTTTTTCTATTGATTTTATATAATATACTATCAATTTATAAAAAGTATTTTTCTTGATTATGAATTTTATATTATTATTTAAGAATAGTGATGAGAGCTGTAATTAGCTGCAACTCTATTGTAATTCTCTAATTGGCTACTGTAACTCTGTCACAATTCTCTGATTGGCTATCACAAGCTGCAACTAATTGAGAAGTCATCTTTATTTAAGAGTTAATTCTATAGGATAAGTTTTATTATCCAAATATCATTATAAATTATAATAAATTATTAAATTCATGTTGTTATTATAAAGAGAAAAGTTATTTAATGATTTTCTAAATATATTTAGAATAATATGTTAGTATTTTGATTTTTTCTTTCAAGTTAATAAGTAATAATAAAAGTATATTCCATAAGAGACATGATCTAATAGTTTATTTACTCTAGCAGAATGACTTGATTAATTTTTAAATAACCATCTCAAGATATTATGATCAATAATAATTTTAAAAACTATTCCAAGTAGATAATTATAAAACTATCTAATAGCCCATACTAGAGATGGGAGCCGCAACTAGCCACAACTCTGTCGTAATTCTCTGATTGACTGCTGCAACTCTGTCACAATTCTCTGATTGGCTGCCGCAAGCCGCAATTAGTTGAGGAGCCATTTTTAGCCCATACTACTGCTAATTCTTCTTTTTCAATTACTCTATATTTTTGTTCATTTGATTTTAGGATGACACTTGCATAAGCAACTACTTATTCTCTTTCATCTTTATCTTTCTAAGATAGTACAGCTCTAAGTTCTGAATCTGAGATATTAATATAAAGATAGAATTTCTTTGTAAAATCAGGATAAATCAAAATAGGTACAGTTGTAAGATATCATTTGATTTGTTGAAAAGCTTCTTCTTAATCTACAGTCCAAATGAATAATTCTTTATTATGAAGTAATTTGAATAGAAGTGTAGTAATTTAAAAAAATCCTTTAACAAATTTTCTATAGTATTCAGCTAATTCAAGAAATGATCAGAGTTCTTTAATTATTTTGGGTTTAGGAAAGTCTTGTATTTTCTGAATTGTTAATAAATTAGAAGAAATTTCTTCTTTTGTTATTACATGTTCAAGAAAGGATAATTCTCTTCTGCAAAAATTACATTTTTCAGGATTGAGTTTTAAATTGACATTTCTGATTCTGCAAAATACTTTATTAAGATAATCCAAGTATTTTTCAAAATCTTTTGAAAATATATTCAAGTTATTAATGTACATATTAGCAAACTTCTAATTATATTCTCCAAGTACTATATTCATAACATATTGAAAAGTGATTAGGACATTACATAATTCAAAAGACATGACATTAAATTTGAAAAGTCCTTCTCTGGAGATGAAAGTAGTTTTGAATTTATTTTCTTCTTTCATTTTAATTTACCAGTATTCAGAGATTAAATTCATAAATAAAAATCAGTGAGCATTTTCAAGAAAGTCCATAATTTCATTAATTCTTAGTAATAGATATGCATCTTTTTGGGAAATTGCATTTATTTTTTGATAATCAACACAAAATCTTTTCTTTCTATTCTTTTTAGAAACTATAATAATAGGTGAAGCCCAAGAACTAGTTAATGGTTAGATAATATTAGCTTTTAATATTCTTTGAATCTCTTCTGATATGAATGATTGATCTGGAAGAGTAGTTCTATAAGATTATTACTTGATTGGTGATTCATTTTTAGTATATATCTCATATTGAATTATATTACTTTAACCAAGTTCATGTAATTCAGTTGCAAAAATATTAGTGTTATCTTCTAGTAGTTAAGTAAGAAGTCATTCTTGTTTTGTAATTAATTTCCATTATTCAATAACTTTTTCTTCTTATTCTTGTTCCAGGAAATAGGTATAAGCTTCTTGATAGTTAGTAGATCCAAATTTAGTTATTCCTTGACTAGATTATTCTAGTTCTTCTTTAGTAGAAATTGATTTAAGTTAATTAATAGGTGCAAGTTGTAGAAATATAAGTTAAGTGATTTTCTGATCTGATTCAATAATATAATCATCTTCTGAATCATTTTAAATGATAATACTGATATTTTTAGTATATTCAGAGTTAATAATTTCACCTTTAATATTAATTTCTTATTTTATAAGAGATAAATGAGATATTACTTAATATACAACTCCTACAAGAATTTCTATGGTAATATAGATATCTACTAATATAACTTAATAAAAGGGAATTCTAATCACTTTCTTTCTAGTATAATAAATATCATATCTAGTATTAGTTGAATATACTTTTTCTGATAATTTTCTTTTGTCTTGATTATTATAAATTTTGACTGCATATAACTAGTATTTTGTTTTACAGAAGTATCCTTTAAATAATTATTAAATTGTTGTGAAAGTTTATTAAGAGCTTGATAAATAATATTAAATCTTTTATGTATTTTATTCAATTTAAATTGAGAAGGCTAAGTTGAAATAGAGATAAAGCTGATTTCTTCAATTAGTTCATTTATTACTGCTTTTTCTAGAATTAGTTTAAAAGTTATAGAATGTTTTTCTTTGTTTACTTTAACTGGAAGTTTAGATTATACATAATTATCATATTTATCATTATTACAAGGGATTAAACATTCTTAACAAAGTTTTACATTAATATAATCCAAGCAAGCAAGCTGTTATCTTTGATTAGGATTGAGTTATTGATAGATGTATTGAAATATTTCAGCAGCAAAGACTTCTACAGAACTCTCATAGATGATTTCTTGAATATAGTCATCTTTATATATAAATTGAGATAGAATTACTTTGCCAATTTTATCATATTCATCATAAACTTCAATAGTATTCCTCAATCTCTAAGTTTATTAATTATTTTAGTATTCTTCCTCTATCCTTCATGATTAAATCAATAAATACATTGATATTTATAAGTACAGAAATATTATTTTTGATAACTTCCAGTAATAAATATTTCTCTGGGTTTATTATATTCATCACATTAAAAATAGGTAGGAAGATTTAATTATTTTTCTCTAATACAATTATCACAGGCAATTACTTTTTCTCCATTCATTTTAAAATATGTTCCAGTATAATATTTATCTACATATTTTTCATATTCACAGCATCTTTTAATCTGAGAATTAGGATGAATTTGTTGTGAGGTAGCTTGATATGAATCAAAACTTTTTTTAATTTTGTGATTAATAAAGAGTTTTTGTTCAACTTCATCAGCCCAATCTTCATTAGTTTTGAATTCAGTATAGAAAGATTTATGAATTTTAATTATTATTCAAGTAGCAAGTTCATCATAGCATTAGTGATATTGGTGATCAGGTATAAAGAGATTTTGATGGCACTAGCATTAGCTATTTGGTCCTTGCCAGTCAAATAATTATTAGTTATTCTAATTACAAGATTAAGTTAAACTTCTTATCAAGTTGTTTGAAATCTTCTCAGATATATTTCTTCTATTTAATTTTAATTTCTTTCTGATAGGCTTGTACTTTATAAGTTCTTTTAATACTTTGGATAATTTGTAAAGATATATCTCTAAAGTCAATATCTTTCAGATTTTGTTTTGAAGTTTCAATAGGAGTCCAGACTTTTTTATAATAATTTCAACACTATCATCATCTTGAAATTCTTGTTATCTGGGAGTTATAGTATTCTAATTATTATGCTATCACATGAGAAAAGTCTTCTTTTCTAGGTATTATTTCTCAAATTCACTTTTAGAATCTTCTTTTGATTCATCTTCTTCAGAGATAATATCATTAAATATCAGTTCTCCTCTATTATCATGAATAAATTTTATAAATACTTTTCCTTTCTGATTGTAATATCTAAAAGTTATGAGTCTTTTTCTGATATTAATATTAACTTTAATCTTATTTAAAAAGTCTATTTCAATAATTACTAAGTATGTTTTTATTTCAATAATATCTACTTTAGTAGGAATTATGATTCTATTAATATTAAAGAATAGATTGTCAATAACTTCAAGAGCTGTATTGTATTTTCAATCCTATATCTTTTATAAAGTTATGTATAGTAACACATTCAGAGATACCAATATCAATAATTAAGTCAATAATATTCTTTTTAACTTTTGCTTCATACTAGGCAGATGTGATTTTGAGTTTTTGTCCAAGCAATATTCTTCTTTTTCTTTTTGATTTGAGTGCTGTAGCTTAATGTATTTCTTTTGATAGTTAAGTTCTTTGTGAAGATGAGATCTGAATAAGTTGAATAACAGTTATATTTGCTTTTTGTTGAGCCAAATCTTCTAAAATATCATATGGTTCAGCCATGATAGCAAGCATAGATAAAGTAATTTTACTTTTCTTTTTACAAATAATCTTTTTGGCAAGTTCTTCTTCAAGAATTTTAGATGGTTCAGTATTATTCATATTCTGATCAAGAATAATTTCAGGAGTATCTTCTTGTTCTTTTTCTTCATTGTCATTTGATTCCTCAATTTTATTAACTGTTTCTTTACAAGATCAACCTACAGATCTGGTTCTATAAGGAGTAGTTCTGGAATTTCTGGATTTTCTTTCAGTAATCAAGTATTCATGTATATCAAGTAATAAATTTACACTGTCAGGTTTGGCAGTTAATATCTGAATATCATCAGTAAGAGCTTGTATTTGGACTAATAATATATTCTGATTATTATTTGCATTTTGGTTATTACCAGTATTTGCCTAATTTGATGGCATATTATTTTGTTGCTGATTATTTCCATTAATTCTTTGTTAATTATTTCCAAAGTTATTCTGATTATTCTGATATGATTATAGCTAAGAACAGTTAGGATAGATATGATCTGGCTTACCATAATTATAGCAGGTTGAGACTGATTTAGTTTTTTGATTATTAGATCTATTACCTGAACTATTTCTATTATAATTAGATTCTTTATTAGTTTCAATACTTTCTATTCATTAGTTAAGACCTTGAAATACTACCTTAATATTGAATTATCCTGGATCTGGAATTGATGATATTCTTGGGTTGATATATTTGTATCAGCTTTTTTTACATTCTTGATGACCTGTATCATATTTAAGAAAGTTTTATTGACTAAGATCTGAATCTATTTTCTGATTTCTGATTTCAATTCTCTTTTATATGTTCAGATCTTATATTCTTCTGGATATTCATTTTCTGAATCTACTTTATAAAGTAGATTTATGAATTTATCTGTGTATTCTTCTACAGTATCAGTTTATTGTAAGATTTCAATTTCATCTTGTCATTAGTTAATTCTTTCTTGAATGCAGAAGTAAGTAGCAAATTGATGACTAAAACTATGTAATTAATCATTATTATTACTCTAGGCTGTTAGTCAGATAGTATTATCTCTTCCTCTTTTATCATACTATAAGATAGCAGCACCTTCTAGGTATCCTCTAACCAATTGTACTTTTCTGATATTGATAATTCTATTTGCTTGAATAATAATATTAAAGTCTTTTAGTCACTCAGTAGGGTCTTGATCATTTCCATGATATTTTCTGATTAGAATAATAATCTTTTCCATAGGCCAGACATTCTGATTAGCCATTTGGTTAGCTAGTACTTCAAGAGCTTGAATGAGATTATCCAGATTATTGTTATTATTTTGTTAAGTTATTTAATTATCTTTTTCTTCTGATAATTGATTATTTTCTTCTGATTCAGTTTGATTATCTTTTTCTAAATCTGAAGAATTACTATTTTCTTCTGCTTTTGTATTCTATATTGGGAAAATAGAAATATCTTCTGAGTTCTTTGTTTCTGAGTAGTATCTGTCAATATCACTATTAATAGAAGGAGTTCTTAATTGAAAAGTAATATCTTGATGAATAAATCATTAGTAAAATTATTCAATTAAATCAAGTTATTCTTCTTGTATATTGATATGGTCAAAGATAAAGATATTTATTAGCTATACTATTCTTTGTTTTAGATAGCTAATATGTATTTCACTCAGATCAAGTTGAATTAGTTCTTGAAATAACAGATATATAATTTGATTGATTGATATTGCTCCAATATATTCTGTGAGCAAATAAAAGATATAAAATTGTAAAGTAATTTGGGGTTGAAGAGGATAATAATGAAGATAAAAGTCTTGGACAGATATCTTAATAGTAAAATTAAGATCTTTGTATACTTCAAGATGATAATATGATAATTAATAGGTAATCTAATAAAAGAATAATAATTGGTTATGAAAACTCAAGACACAAATATTTATCAATTATGGAT
>CAJVPS010001988.1:0-13550 GCA_910591765.1 Ambispora leptoticha | reverse complement strand
TTTTATTTTTGTTTTTTTTTTTATAATCTCGTTTTTTTTTATTAATGTTCGTCTTTTCATCAAAGAGTTTCGTCCTTCGCAGAAGTTTCGTCTTCAGCAGGGGGTTTTGTCATTCACAGTTTCGTCTTTCAGGAGGTTAGGTTTCGTATTTCGTCGTCTCGTAAAATAGTTTCGTCTAACAACTATAGTACACATTCCAACAGAACCAAAATCACCCTTTCATAATATATTTGATGATTCTTTAATACGTTCATGGACCATGATTCGTAAAGTGACAAAATACGGGTTTATAACTTCAACCGATTTAAGAGTAAGAGGGCCTGTGATCTTAATCAATGGATCTCTATTTTTGTGGAATGTTCCTCAAGGTAGTTTTAGGCAAGAAAAAAATAGGATAGATAATGTGTTTGATGGATGGAATAAAGATTTTCTGAAAATTTTTGAAATTATTACACCAAAACCTGGTAACAATTTATTTGACCTATTATTTCAAAATGAATGGTTCGACCATTAGATATTATTAATGATCATATGAATTTTAGAACTTTTGATCTTTGGAACAGGAAAAATGTCTGTTCCGATTCCCTCAGAAATACGAGATTACATCCATAAATTAGGATTACAAATAGAATACTCAGATACGGTACGCTGGTGGTAATGTAACAATATATAGTTGACTTTCCATAATGCTATGTAAAATTAATTGATTGGTTTTCATAATCAATATTGAAATTAAAAACCGGATAAAAAAAAGACTTTTAAAAGTTTCATATTATGAAAACCAAGGAATTAACTTGTATGGTCAAATCTAGTGGGCTATTAAGAAAATTCTAAAGCAAGCTTCATTAGAGAAAGTTGACTATATATCATCAGCGAAAGTGTTTGACTAAAATAACTTCTTTTTGGTTAGGACAACGCGGTGTCAACATTCAATGTTTTGGCCGAAGAGGGTCGAAATGTCGCTGCCGCATTCTTACCAATTAATCCTACACATTATAAACCCGGAGAAATTTAATATGAATTAAAGGAACTACGAGTTTCTATTCTGTATAATTTTAAAATAAATTATTCTCTTGTACAAATTATTAAGCACTTAATATAGTGATACAAAAAAAAAAAAAAAATTATCGTCATATTGTACCAGGATCACGAGTTTGGCGGTTGATTTCCAAATTCTTGGTTTTATCATAAGTGTCGGTTTCCCCCAACGTTGATCAAAAAAAACAATATGTGTGCTCTTTAAATTCAATGAATCATTTTCTGATAGGTTCGTTAATAAATTTATTACCAATTTTTGAGCCATAATAATAATAATAGATATAATTAGTATCACCCAATATATAGTGATATTTGTTTGTTGATGACTCATTATGCAACTTTTCATAACTTCTTTCGGGAGTTTCGAAAATTATGATTAACTTATTAAATTAATTTTTTCAACGTGTTTGAACTACCTTTTTGGTAAGATTCAAATTCGTGTACCAATCTCATCGAGGCATTATTTCTTATATGTTCATGTATTACTACTGCATAATTAGTATGGCGAATTTTTGAGTACAAGTATCGTCCAATTTCATTATGAATAGTTTTAAACTTTCTACCACGATAATTTCGTGGCCATACTATGCTCCAATTCTATCCTCAACGGTGAATACACCATACCTTTCCTTCCCGCAATGTTCTGGTTCAGCGAGCATCCTGACTGTATATCGGAGGACCGACCTGCCGCTGAACTTACTATCCCTAATATCCCCAATGCGGAAGGAAGGTTGGGAATTCTTAAATTCTTTCATTATTCCTCCCAACCTTCCAGGTCAACGGAAAGTTTCAAAAGAGCTCTGCAAAATTTTGGTGATATAAATGAGTTCAAAGCTAGATATCACCATAAGGCCATTGTCATTGGTTCAAAAGCCTACATAATAGGTGGCCATAGCTCCGTAGGCGTCGTAGGCTCTGACATAACAAGTATGCTTGTTATGGATTATTCAACGTTGGCCGTTAACGAACAGAATCCAAAATTATCCGTGACTGGTCATGAAGCTGTTCCAATAAGTGATTCAAAATTTCTGCTATTGTTCGGTACAGAAAGTGTAACGCCTTTAAAGTTTGCAGATCCCGTTCGGCAAGTTGACATACAAACAGGTGTTGTAAGTACTCTTAATATCAGTGGCACGGCTTCAGCCCGGTACGCTCATACCGCTACCGTGGTTGGTAAAAAAGTCTATGTGTTAGGCGGTATAAGTGAGAGTAATATTCTTGGTGATTTTATGTATTTAGACCTTACATCTTATAGTTGGAATACTATTAATAGTACATCTCCAATCGCTGGACATTCAACATTGGTGGTTGGCAAATATCTAATATCTTGTTTTGGCTTTGACTCGAGCCTTAACCTTAAAAATGATTGTAATGTTTTTGATACTTCAAGTAATATGTACGTATCATCCAAGATTTCTGGAACGATACCAGCACCTCGTTCCTGTTCATCAATGGTTTCTGCTGACAACAATGACAAAATGATTTATGTTTTTGGTGGGTTTGATAAAGATTTTAATGGATATAATGACCTTTATGTCTTAGATGCATCGAATGCTCCTGATTTATCTTGGTCTTCCGTGTCTGTTAGTGCAAAAGTTGATCGATCTTTAATACCATCACCCCGGGGTGCTCATATTGCATTTGTAAAGTCAGGTTTAATGACAATTTGGGGTGGTTATTCTAATACGACCATAACTGATGGGAATTTATATTTCTTTGACACTAAAGTTAATATGTGGGTTGACTCTCAAAGTTTGAAAAATGCAAATTCTACTTCGCAGTTTAATCAGTCTAATGGAGGACCTAATACTTTGATGTGGAGTATTATTGTTGGGATTGCTTGTATTATTGGTTTAATGTTATGTTTGCTAGGCTTTTTCATAATACGTCGTCGAAAGTTAAAAAAGGATCTTCAGGATAAATGCGAAACTTGTAATGATCCCTATTTTCGCCCTGGAGGTCAACTTGGAAGTGAGCCCGATCTTCTCTCCAATTCTGAAAAAATACATAATAAAAGTCCCGGATCAGTGAAATCAATACGAAAACCATCTCTACCTATGCCTTCGTTCATACGACCGAGATCAAAATATGAAAATGATTCAATATCATTGGAGCGGCACAATTCCAATGCTTCTGTGGTTTCAACAAGTATGTCAATGTCTTCGGACGCTCTTAAAAAGACCGATCCATCACCTTTTCCGATTACTCACATAACGGAACCACAGCGCATGAAGCGATCCCATAGACGAACTTCTTCGGTGACACTGAGTGTTGTTGATGTAGAAAATATTACCCATCAAACACATCACAGACCCGTTAATAATCATAGTAATTCCCGTTATTCGTCACAAAATCCATCATATAGCTTACGTCGATCAGTATTATCCAGTACCCTTGATTCATATGCATTAACAGACAATATCTTTGATATAAATCGTGGTTCAAGCGTTAAATCAGTCAATTCCCTTCAATGGGTCGGATTTAATAGCTCAGTTACTGATGTTCAAAATGGAAGAAAATTGTCTTTACATGTACGAAATGATTATCATCGAAAGAGCGATGAAGTTCGTGATTCAGATTCACATGATGAATACATAATTCATGGTGATTATATCGATACCACAAATAGAAACAGCCCAGGTCAATATTATCCTGGAAGAAACGGTATATCTGGTATCTCAAGGCAGAGGGGTATCTCTGAAGAAGAAGAATATAAATATGATTCTAATACATCATACATGATCCAAAAGAGAAATTATGCGAGTGGTTCTGATCGTACTTCTGAAGAAAGTGGATCATTTGATAAGTTCAGTAATCGCTCAATCTCTTCTCAAAGTTCAACATATTCGAGTGATAATTTTAACAATAACTCTGAAGATAAAAGGAAAGTCGAAAAATCAAAGCGATCATCTAAAAGAACAAGTAAAGTATCATTTGCACCAACTGACGAAAAAATAGAGTTTGATGAATTAGAATCATCAAAAAGTGTTTATTTAGCTCGCATTTCTGGGCGATCGAGTCAAAGCAGCACGTCAAGCAGCATGTCAAGTAACTCAACACCATCTATAGCTGAAGAGAATGAGGATTTTGAAGACAACACGAACACTTTGAAAACTGATCCGAATATACTGAAAACTTATCGCGTTTTTGAAGACGAATTTAGCTCAGATGATTATCGTCTTTCCTTCGATGAACATAATTCTCAACACAAGTTAATGCCACATTAACTGTATTTACTGTTGGCAGTCATTTGATTCACTAAAATTCATTACCAAACTTCTTAACACATACTCTCCTTTAGTAATTTTGTCAATTCTCGTTCGTAAATCCTTCCGCAAAAATCGTATAGCTAAAAAAGTTCCTATTACATTTAAAAAAAAAAACAACTTGTAATATTTCCTTTTTTTTTTTTTGTTACAATATTGTATTCACCCCTACCCCATCTTTTTTTTTTTTTTTTTTTTTTGTATTCTTTTGATTTGTCATTCTTTTCTTGTTTGTTAATTGGGCCTACAATTCTAATTAACAACACCGTACATATTCTAATTGGAGCCGTGTAGATAATAAATATTTTCAAATCAATTCCAATTTATCATCATTTCCGACTCCTCTTGTTTCATTATTCACCAATTTATTCTTAGTGACTATAAAAATTCATTTCTTGAAATTTCTTTCATAATAGTTATTAAAGTTCCTTGGCTCTTTTTTTTTTTTTTTTAGGATGATTTTATTTTGATCTGGCAATTATAATCTAGCAAACCTTTTAACATATTACTTTTGTTTGCATGGATTTTTTTTTTACAATAGGACATTGTATCAGTTTCCTTTGCTTAGTTCAAAATGTTTCTTGTTTCCAATTGATCACGGAAACGAGGATTTATACAAATCAATAAGATTATCTTAGTTTATCTATTTACGTATAACAAAAATCGGGAACTTGAAAGTAAAAAAGAAAAAACCTTTGTTATATACTTGTACCTTTATTTTTTTAAAAAATAAAAAAATAAAAAAATAAAAAATAAAACAAAAATTTTTTAAATCCTATTTACGTTTATCAGTTTGTATGCATTTAATTTTAACTAACGGATTACTAACTACATGTTGAATAAATAGAATCTATATTTATTATGTGATGTATTCTAGTTTTTAATGTTTGAATTTTTTTCTAAGAGCATTTCAACTAAATCCGATGGTACATTCGCAGACGCCCCACCTAATCTTTCAATCACTAATTTTGGACGTGTTCGATGAACATGATCATAAACGCATTGATAACCAGGTTTTACATCATCAAATCCAGAAGGTCTACCAAATTTCTCATCCCAAGCTTTAACTAGACGTAAACAGAATTCACTGCCACACGTTCTGCTTAATCTCTTTCTACATTCTTGACATTGTATAAACAATAAATTGCAAGTTTTATTTCTACAATTCGTATGAGTATCACATGGTTCACCGCAGGTGTGACATTGTGAAACTATATCGTTAGTAATCGGTTCTCCAAGACGCTTATCAAACGTAAAGTTACGACCTTTGTATAATGAAGTAACTGATGGATTTAAAGTAATGTAACGGCCATATGCCGTGATTCCACCCTTTAGAACATATACAGATTTGAACCCATTCGAAAGAAGTATTGCTCCAGCCTTTGAACACCGAATGCCTCCTAAGTATCAGACATTTAATTTCGGTTTATTTAGCTGTGTTTCGCCTATATTTGGCGCGAAATTCATGGAATTCTTGATCATATAATATTTACCAGTACAATACATATAAATATCTTCATTCTGCTTTCCTTCAAGTATTTTATTCATAGAAATTATACTGTCGCGAAAAGTATCCACGTCTTGACGAATTGAATTTTCAAAATATCCAATTTCGCTATAAAAGAGACATTGTTTATTAAAATATTAGGTATAATGACACTATATTTATGTATCCTACCTTTCATAGTGATTTCTCATATCAATTAGAATGATTGGAGTTTTAGCATTAGACAATGCTGTATGCCATTCTTCAGGAGAGAGATGTTTCGGTTGATTAGACAAATCGTAAGACCCTTTTTCTAAACCATCAGAAACTATCTAAAAATTATTGTCAATTGTTTCTATACGATCCAACAAAAAAAAATAAAAATAAAAAAATAAGTATAATGCGACACAAACCTGATTTCTGATTTTAACATTTAATTTTCGGAAAGCTTTTACGTGAATTGTTGAAAAGTTAAATTCCAAATTCTCCAGCTTCAATTCTTGATCGCAAAATTTTCTTAATTCATCCAATTGCTCTACTGGACATGACAATTGTGCATTGATACCTTCGGTTGCGATATATATCCTACCAACTATACCCATTTCGCCAAATTTGAGTAAAAGTAATTCACGTGTTTTGTGTAAAAATGAATTGGGAAATGCATGAAATGAGTAAAATGATAAAGTTTTCCAATCGACAGTAGGAATATTTTTTGATTGTGTATTTTGCTCATTAGCGTTTGTACTATACTGACAACGACAGCCTAGTGAAGTAAGAAAAATTTCGGTTGAAATATAACCAATTCCTACAGGACGCGTTTCCGGTTGTCTGCGAGAAATTTTTGAGAATAAAAATGGTTTGTTTAGTGTTATCGCACCTTGAGAATGCAAAGTAGCTGAAACGAAATTACGTGGAAAATAACGAACAAACGCTCTAAATAGAATTTGAAATCTTTGCATGGTGCTTATGAAAAAAAAAAGATCAATCTATCGCTATGTACACGAATGTCGCATGTGGAATGCCGATTAGCCAATCAAATCTTTATACTTATCAGTCAAGTATTATTTTGTTTTACAATATATACGATGTAATTTTATTTTAGAATAGATCGAACTGCTTCTTGACGTTCTTCGCGTTCTTTTTTTTATTTATTTATATATATATATTTTTCACCGGGGTGCTATATCTCAAAAACGTACTAGCTAACACATCTCGGGTACTAAGTAAAAATGTTCAGAATTCCCAAAAACCTTATGCTAACTAAAATTGGGGTTTTAATTAATATTTAACCCTAAGCTTTGTTAAATTTACACCCCCTAACCCTAAATTTTAATAATAAAGAAAAATCTTAAATGTAGTTATTTTTTTTAATATGTTTGATATATAAAGGAGGTACGGGTATTATGGTACAGGGGGTATTGTGGTACACTTATATTTTTTGACAATTTCTTGTGATCCACTGATTAGAATTGAACAATTTTAGTACCATTCGATTCGTCCCACCAAAAGGAATCGAATGATATGAAAAATTAATCAATTCCTTCAAAAGTTGAGGAACAATTGGGTTTTAAGATGTAGTTATTACGCTATTTTTCTTTTTTACCTATTCGGGTAAGAGATTAATGAAGTACGAAGTACAAAAAAGGTAACAAAAAAGGGCTAACTTTAATGTAAATAGATAATTGAGAGAATATGGAACTAATTCGCGCTGAAATTTAATTCTCGAGATAAAATTCATAATAAACAATATTCTAGTTGTTTCGATAACACATAACACTTATCCAAATTAGACTTTTATTATAGTTATAATACACAAGTTGGTTTTACATTACTAATTTCATATACGGCACTGTTTTTCTATAACAATAGCCAAAAGCTTGGAAAATGTTATAAATTTTTTTAAAGAAGCCTACCCGGTGAGAAAGCGGTAACTAATGGCGATGGCTAAGAATCTTAACCAAACATTAAACTAAACTACTAAAACTATATAACAATCGCCCGAGATTCCTAAACGTTGAAATGGAAGGCTAAAAAAAGGCGTGGAGAGACTTGGTCAGAGATTCAAGATTTTCAGGTCTTGCTGCAGCACAACTGGATGCTGGGATAAGTAGCCCTACTTATTCTACTCAGTATTCTTATAATTAATACTCTGACATAATACTAATGAATTATTTCTTTTTTTTATTTTTGTACGCCGGGAATCCAATATTAGGTTAAGAATCTTAACAATTGTCATGTATCATGGGGTCACGGGTATACTTGTTGGCGAAATCCCAAACTACTTGTTCATGCCAAATCTCAAACTCTGGTTAAATTAATATCTCAAATATATATTCTTGTAGTTATATATAATATATTGACAAATTTTTAAAATTTTTTTTTTTTTTTTTCAATTTTTTGCCAACAAGTATAGTCACGGGTAATTGCGACGATAATGATGATAACAATGGATCACAGGGATTATCAATATAAGTAATAAGTATATAAAGGTAAATAATAAGAATTGGGTTCTTTTACTTTCTCTTTTTTATGATGAGCAACGACTTCAGAAAGAATAATGTGGCAAACGATTTATTATGAAATTCTTATATTGAAGGAAAAACTACTTAGAAATAACATTTCTACTCGAATTTTGAAGGTTGAAACTCAACTCAGTTTTTTATTTCAACACGAAAGAGACATCGGTTTTATACTTTTTACATCTTATTTTCAATATAGGTTTCAAATTTTGATACGGCCGGTTATAAAAGCCCATTAATTAATTTTGAATGGCCTAATTAAAAAAAATTTTACAACACTAGTTAATATTCAATATTATAATTTAATAAAAGAAAAAAAAATTTACCAATATAAAATTACGAAGACTATTTATACCATTATCCCAATTCGGGAGTTTGATCTCTTTTTTCCATTTTGATTTTTTCTAATTCACATTCTTGATTTTTATTCTCCATATGTTGTCTAACTTGTCTTCTATGCTTTTTATACACTTTGGCGAGTTCCTATTTTTTTTTAGCTTGAAGATGTAAATTATATTCATTGGCTTTTGCATTTGGACGAGGCCGTCTACGTCTAGGTGGCATGTTGGTAAAATGAGAAGATGTGAATTACTGACTTAAAGAAAATTAGATGCTATTATATAGGAATATTATACAATAAATAAATTTTCATTGAATATATCCATTATAGTGCCGATTATACAATTGTTAATACACTTTCAAAACTATTCTAATTGATGCGTTTTTTTAATCAATAATGAACAGTTAAATTATTTTTAAATTTCTTTTATTAAAAATAAGTGATACACTATTAAATAGTAGTCATCGTATTGCCGTGAAATAATGGGCATAGCATTATTTAGAAATTGGCTTCTTAAAAATAGTTACATAATCCCAAAATAACACCTATACGTGTCTCGCTCTGAATGGACCTCAATGGATAAAAATCCAATGAGTTTCATTTGACTCCATTTAAGTCTTGTGTGCCTGAATGACATTATTAAATTCCAAGTTATCAGAAAGTCAGCCTTTGTTTCAAAATAGTAGCCGTATACGTATGAAGGTAATTGTAACCGGGAACTAGAACATATATAAAATAATTGATGCAAATAAAAAAAAATCAATGAGAAATAATAATTTGAGTTAAATGACAATTCATGAGAGAGATCATGAAATACTCACGAGTGATCCAATAAGACACTTTATAACAATGGTTAGATAATGAGGTAAGGTTCGTATTTCATGCTTGAAAGTGCCCTATAAATAAATCGATTGATTTGTTTTTATTGTGCTAATTCTCTAATTATCTGGGCTTTTTTTAGCTATTATTAACTAGATACAGTTGTAGATAAACAAACACGCTTATAATCTAACTCGGATAAATAAAATTACAATTGTATCAGTAATTATTACGATTTGCAAAATTCTGTGGCTTCAGCAGACTATCCAAATAAGAAATCACACAATGTTAGGTAATTATTAAAATTTTTTTATTCTTATTTTTATATCGCGATATCAGAATAACCATCTAACAATGAGCGATTTTTTTTTGGATAATCTGCAAGGGTCAGAATTTTGCAAACTATAAATAATTGCAAGCATAATCATGATTGTAATCAAGAATCATATCTAAAGCAGGGCTAAAACGACACAGTATACACCGGTTATTTACTGCGCTGCTGCCTATTCTTTGAAGTATCTTTTTTGATACATCAAATTTACTAGAATGAATATTTTAGTTTAACAATAGACAAAGTGAACCAATAAAATTTTAATTTAATAAGAATTAAGAATGACACTTATTAAATAATCAATGTATAATATGTGTCGTTTTAGCCCTGATCTGAAGAATTACAATCATGACAATTACGATTGTAATTGTAATTCAAACAATCGTGAGTAAGGTCATAAAAAAAATATATAAAATGGCTTAAATTTGAACAATTAGAAAAAATAAATATACAAGTAAAACATAAAAAAAATTAATAAACAATATTAATAACAAACTGTAAAATGAGTTCTAAAATTGTGTCTAAATCCAAAATGACAGCCAAATCCAAAATAGTAAACAAACACTCTATAGCAAAGCCAAAATCTAAAAAAGTTAACCATGATATGCATTTAAAAGCAATTGAATCTGCTCTTAAAGCACTTGCTAGCCCCGAAAAACTTAGCATTCGGGCAGCTGCATTAAAATTTGGGGTTGCTATAATAACTTTAAGCCATGCCGTTAAAAATGGTTTGCCTAACCGTCCTGGACCTTCAACGATTTTAAGTACTCATGAAGAAGAACAACTAGTAGGTTATTGTAAAAATATGCAAAGATTAGGGTTTGGTCTCACACGATCTGGTGTAAATTATTGCGTGATGAATATTCTAAGAAGTAGCAATTGTAGTCATCCTTTTAAGGATAGTGAACCTGGCCAGGACTGGTAGGAACGTTTTATGAGAGACCATCCTGATTTGTCCTTTCGTATATCTCAAGCATTGTCAGAGGCATGCGCACAAAGGGCCAATCCAATTATTGTTAAGGACCATTTTGATAAGCTTCATAAAATAATTCAAAAAGATTCACTTACTGCAGATAGAATTTGGAACATGGATGAAACAGGGTTTGTTATATCTCCCAAAATACAAAAAGTCATTGCTATGAAAGGCTCTCACCAAATCCATAAAGTATCACACAGAAACACCCATGATCATATTTCTGTCGTCCCGACGATTTCAGCTGCTGGAAGCTATATACCATCTTTAATTATTTACAAGGGTATTCGCACAATTTCCAATTTGCTAAACGGTGCTCCAGCTGGCACCGTTATGAGGTTTACTGACTCAGAATATATGCGAAAAGACCTATTTCAGATGTATATCGAGCACCTTATTAATTCTATTCCTTCTAAGCGCCCAGTTCTTTTAATATTTGATGGTCATAAAAGCTATATAATTATACAAGCGTCAATTTTTGCCCACATACCACACATATCCTTCAACCATCCGAGCTCCCCTTCGCCAAACTTAAAACCGAATATAGCAAAAATTGTACAAAACTTCACAGTGAAAGTGGCAAATTAGTAACAAAACACACATTTGCCAAAATGTTTGGTCTAGCATTCATAAAAACTTACACACCTAAAGCAATTACTAATGCTTATAGAGTTACGGGAATTTGGCCTTTTAACTCTAACGCTATTAGTTCAGACCGTCTTGATCCCTCTCTATCTACAAAACAAATTGATATTTTACCTTTATCCCAAAAAATCGATCAAGAACTTCTTTCAAATACCGTATTATCATTCCAATCAAATTTATATTCATCCACATCATCTTCTCAACAAAATCTATATTCCTCTATATCATCTGTTCAACCTATTCATTATTCCTCTATATCGTCTTCTCAATCCATTCATTATTCCTCTATATTATCTCCTCGGCCCATTCATTACTCCTCTACATTATCTTCACAACTGATTCATTGTTCTTCCATGTTATCTCAACCGATTCATTATTCTTCTATTCCATATTCTCAACCAGATTATAATTCCACCCAAGCTAGTGCTACTGTAGAGAATGAAATATTAAAATCAGTGATTAGCTCTTTAGAAAAAGAAATTAAGACATTAAAAGATGAAAATATTTCTGTGAAAAGAAATTACATAATGGCACAAGAGGAACTTAAAACTTACAAAAACCCAGGTACTTGTCCACTAAAACTAGCACTTAAGTATCCTACTCAATACAAGCTAATGAACCAGAGAGTCAACCATCAAAAAAAAGGAAGACCTTGCCATTCGCCCGACTCCTTACTAGTGAAGAATCTCTACAAGCATTAAAAGAAATTAATAAATTAGTAAAGAGCAAGGCAGAAAATATCAAAAAAAGAAAAGAAGCTGCTGTTCAAAAACGAGCAGATCGAGAAGCAAAAAAAAGCGCAAAAAAAAGTTGAAATTGAACAAAAAAAAGAACGAATACGTAAAAATAAAAAATAAGATATGATCACGTTGATTTGATATGCATATAGTATTAGCAGTATATCATATACCCTACATCGATATACCATAATAGGTGGTTGGCTAAAGCAGAGTGAAGTTTAGGGTTACCTTTTTGACGCAGTTCTGGTTAGCGGGTTATATAGATATCAAGAATGTAATTTATACAGCATGTAGATCATATATTGAATTAACTCTGCTTCAGCCGACCCCTATAATAGTAGTGTATTATATTCCGTATACTATAATACCCCCAATCTCAAAAAACATAACAGTTTTTAAACGATTTTTAAAAGTCTAGAATTTCAAGTTTTTTTTTAAAGTGTAGGTTTTTTTTTTATTATGAGATAGTAAATCGAATGTTATATTAATTAAACAAATTTTGTGAATAAATATGCTTTTCATAAAAATTTTTATTATTAGCAACTCTTAAGTGTACCATAATACCCGTACCTCCTTTAGTATTAATTTTTGTTTTTAAATTTTTGGGTTTTTTTGTCAAACTAATCTCTTTGAGGCTAAGATTTTTATTCAAGTATTGTTAAACAAAGACAAAGTCTCAAAGAAGCTTCTTTTTTTTTTTTGATATTAAAGTGACCTCTTGGTTGCTTTTTTTTTATTTGATTATTGTTAATAAACAATCTATCTGTTATCTGAAGAGGAACTGTAAATTTTTTTTTTTTTTTCTCACAATGTTGTGAAAAGATGAATTTTTATTAGGTATTTTAGTAGTATATTCTTGGTTAACAAGAGTATATTCTAGCTATATCTGTATTTTTTAAGTATTTAATTAAGTAGTTTACCTATTATTAGAGTTCTACTAGTATTTAAAATTAGATTAAAAATTCTGATTTATCCAGAATTGATCCAAATCCTATCTGAATCTGAAATTCAGATTGATCTAGAGTCAATCTAGGGCCAATCCAGGGCCAATTCAATAGTTGATCCAAAATTTGTTACATATATTGTGATACAATAAGTGATAAATTTGAATTTGTGAAAGTTTAGAAATCAAGTCCGACTATACTATAACTAAATAATTATTATAAACACTAATATAGTTACAGACACAGACTATCAACGATTAAACAGAACAGAGAAACAGCTTTCTGCACTCCAGTCTCTTTTTTAACCTTGTTACTGACTGAGTCGGCAACTGACAAAAACAACAACAAGAATAACAGAAAGTGTGCTATAGGTGCTCAAGAAAAGAAAACACGACCTACACACACCTACATAGAAAAATACAGCTCAATGGAAGAACAAAATAAGAAAA
>CAJVPS010001987.1:0-13554 GCA_910591765.1 Ambispora leptoticha | reverse complement strand
AAGAATTTGAAAAGATATAAGGTAATAAGAGTAAAAAGTAATAGATAAAAGTAAAAATGTGAAAGAATAAAGAAAAAGGAAAGAGGAATAGAGGGAGTATTTATATAAAATTTGAATTAAAAATCTACTATAAGTGATAAGATATTAAAAATATTGGGGTAAGAATAATTATAAAAATAGATAAAAATAAAATAGAAAAGAATTTTAAATATAGAAATGACAAAAATCAAAGAGATAATCTATGTGAGTTACTCAATAATAATTTATAATTCAAAGTAATTTTGGCAATTATGATAATGTTTGAGTTATCTTTCATTAATAGAATACTTGTAAACTTTTCCTTTCTGATCATAAATTTTATAAGAGTTATATCTAGCGTAATTATAAATATAATACCATTCTTTACTTTAGATAGGTTGAAATTTATCTCTAATTACTGAATATTGTTTTATATCAAATAATAATACTTTATTTTCAATTTCAAAAACTATTTCATTTTGAATTTTGTCATTAAATGTTTGAGAATATCATAATTATCATTCTTCTATATTTTGTTTAGCTTCTAATATTTGTTGAGATAACTGATCTATTGTATGATATATTCATTATATTAACTTTTCTTCTTCTGTGAAATTCTCTTCCAAATAGATAGGAATTTTTAATTCAATTAGTAATTTAGTATTTTGTCCATAGATCAAAAAAAATGATTTATGCTTTGTTGTTGAATTTGATTAGTCTGATAAGCAAAAAGAGCAATAGAAATGAAGGTATCCTATTCTTGTTTATGTACTATTGTCAATTTTTGTAAGATCATACATAGTGTTCTATTAAAATGTTCTATTATCCTATTTATTTGTAAATGATAAGGTGAAGAAAATTTATGTTTGATTCTGAATTTTGTTGATAATTCTTTAACTATTTCATTAACAAATTCTAATCTATTATTCAATTGAATTTCTTTAGAATATCCATATTTATATATTATTTCTTCAAAGATAAATTTTGTGATTATAGTAGCTTTTTTGTCTAGAATTGCTTTAGCTTCAGGCCATTTTGTAAGATAATCTATTATTATAATAATATATCAATTTTCAGTTATTATTATTTTACTAGGTCTAATTAGATCAATAATAATTTTGTTAAAAGGTTGTCCAATTTTGATAGAATGTAAAGATTATTTGGTAGTTCTTCCATCAGTTTGCTGGCAGATTTTACAAGTCTTCACATAATTCTTTATATCAATTCTCATACAATTTCACTAATATTTATTTGCAATTTGTTGATAAGTTCCTTCATATTCAAAATATCTAGATAAAGAGCTTAAATATAAATTTATAAGAATAGCTTCTATTTTATTTTCTTTGATAACTTGAAAAGGTATAGTTAGTTCTTTTTTTCTATTAATTTTGTATAATATATTATTGATTTATAAAAAATATTTTGCTTAATTATGAATTTTGCATTATTATTCAAGAATTAATTCTATAGAATAAGTTTTATTATCCAAATATTATTGTAAGTTGTAATAAATTATTAAATCTATGTTATTATTGTAAAGAGAAAAGTTATTTAATGATTTTCCAAATACATCCAGGATAAGGTATCAGTATTTTAATTCTTTCTTTCAGGTTGATAAGTAATAATCAAGATATATTCTATAAGAGATATAATCTAGCAATTTACTCTAGCAGAATGACTTGATTGATTTTTAAATAATTATCTCAAGATATTATGATCAGTAATGATTTCAAAAACTGTTTCAAGTAATGATAGAATTATCTAATAGTCCATATTACTGCTAATATTTCTTTTTCAGTTACTTCATATTTTTGTTCATTTGGTTTTAAAGTGATACTTGCATAAGTGACTACTTATTCTCTTTCATTTTTATCTTTTTGAGATAGGACAGCTTCAAGTTCTGAGTCTGAGATATCAGTATAAAGATAGAATTTCTTTGTAAAGTCAGAATAAATCAAAATAGGTACAGTTGTAAGATGTTATTTGATTTATTGAAAAGCTTTTTCTTGATCTACAGTCCAAATAAATAATTCTTTATTACGAAGTAATTTGAATAGAAATGCAGTGATTTGAGAAACTTCTTTAATATATTTTCTGTAGTATCTAGCTAATTCAAAAAATAAATAAAGTTCTTTGATAATTCTTGATTGAGAAAAGTCTTTTATCTTTTGTATTATCGATAGATCAGGAAAAATTTCTTCTTTAGTTATTACATATCCAAGAAATGGTAGTTTTCTTCTGCAAAAGTTATATTTTTCTGAATTAAATTTCAAATTAGTATTTCTAATTCTGCAGAATACTTTGTTGAGGTGATCTGAGTATTCTTCAAAATCTTTTGAAAATACATTCAGATTATCAATATATACATTGGCAAAATTCTAATTATATTCTTCTAGTACTTTATTCATAGCACATTAAAAAGTTGCTGGAGTATTATATAATCCAAAAGGCATGATATTAAATTTAAAAAGTCCTTCTCTGGAGATGAAAGCAGTTTTAGATTTATCTTCTTCTTTTATTTCAATTTGCCAGTATCCAAAGATTAAATCCATAGATGAAAACCAGTGAACATTTCCAAGAGAGTCTATTATTTCATCAATTCTTATTAATGGGTAAGTATCTTTTCAGGTGATTGCATTTATTTTTTAGTAATTAACACAAAATCTTTTCTTTCCATTCTTTTTAGAGACTATAATAATAGATGAAGCCCAAGGACTAATTGATAGTTGAATAATATTGACTTCTAATATTTTTTGAATTTCTTCTGATATAAACAATTAAACTGGAAGGGTAGTTCTATAAGGTTATTATTTAATAGGTGATTTATTTCTAGTATATATCTCATATTGAATTATATTACTTTAGCCAAGTTCATATAATTCAGTTGCAAAAATATTAGCATTATCTTCTAATAGTTGAGTAAGAAGTCATTTTTGTTCTGCAGTTAATTTTCTTTATTCAATAACTTTTTCTTCTTGTTCTTATTCCAGAAAATAGGTATAAGCTTCTTGATAATCAGTAAATCTAAATTCATCTGTTTCTCAACTAGATTATTCAAGTTCTTCTTAAGTAGAAATTGGTTTAAGTTAGTCAACAGATGCAAGTTGTAGAAATACTAATTGAGCAATTTTCTGATCTGATTCAATAATATAATCTTTTTCTGAATCATTTTGAATGATAATACTAATATTTTCAATATATTTAGAGTTAATAGTTCCATCTTTAATATTGATTCCTTGTTTTGCAAGAGATAAGCGAGATATTACTTGACATACAACTTCTACAGGAATTTTTATAGTGATATAGATATCTACTAATACAATTTGATGTAATAGAATTCTGATTACTTCTTTTTTAATATAATAAATATTATATTCAGCATCAGTTAGATATACTTTTTCTGGTAATTTTTCTTTATCTTGATTATTATAAACTTTGATTGCATAGTAGCTATTATTTTATTTTACAAGAATATTCTTTAAATAATTATTAAATTATTATAAAAGTTTATTAAGAACTTGATAAATAATATTAAATCTTTCATGTATTTTATTCAATTTGAGTTGAGAAGGCTGAGTTAAAATAGGAGTAAAGCTGATTTCTTCAATTAATTTATTTGCTACTGCTTCTTCTGAAATTGGTTCCAAAGTCATAGGATATTTTTCTTTATCTAATTTAACTGGAAGTTCAGATTGTATGCAATCATTACATTTGTCATTATCACAAGGAATTAAACATTCTTAATAGAGTTTCACATTGATATAATTCAAGTGAGCAAGCTATTGACTTCAATTAGAACTGAGTTGTTGATAAATATATTAAAATATTTCAGTAGCAGAGACTTCTATGGAACTCTTATAGATGATTTCTTGAATATAGTCATCTTCATACATAAAGCGAGATAGAATTGCTTTGCCAATTTCATTATATTCATCATAAACTTTCAATAATATTCCTTTTTCTCTAAGCTTGTTAATTATTTTGATATTCTTTCTTCATCCTTTATGATTAAACCAATAAATATATTGATGTTTATAAATATAAAAGTATTATTTTTGATAACTTTCAGTAACAAAAATTTCTCTAGATTTATTAAATTCATCACATTGAGAGTAAATAGGAAGATTTAATTATTTTTCTCTAATGCAGTTGTCACAAGTAGTTACTTTTTCTCTATTCATCTTGAAATATGTTCTAGTATAATATTTATCAACATATTTTTCATATTCTTAGCATCTTTCAATCTGCAAATTGGGATGAATTTATTGTGAAGTAACTTGATATGAATCAAAACTTTTCTTGACTCTTTTATTGATGAAGAGTTCTTATTCAACTTCATCAGCTCAGTCTTTATTGATTTTGAATTCAGCATGAAAAGATTTATGAATTTTGATTATTATCCAGTCAGCAAGATCATTATAGTATTAGTGATATTAATGATCAGACATAAAGAGATTTTAATGATATCAATATTGGCTATTTGATTCCTGCCAGTTAAATGACTATCAGTTATTCCAATTGTATTATTGAATAAACTTTTTGTCAAGTCATTTGAAATCTTTTCAGATATATTTTTTCCATCTGATTTTGATTTCTTCTTGATAAGCTTGTACTTTATGAATTCTTTTAACACTTTAGATAATTTGAAATGATATTTCTTCAAAGTTAATATTTCTTAATCTTTGGTTTGAAGTTTCAATAGAGGTCTAGGCTTCTTTGATGATAATTTCAATACTATCATTATCTTGAAATTCTTGTTATCTAGAACTTTCAATATTCCACTCATCATATTATTACATGAGAAAAGTCTTCTTTTCCAAATATTGTTTCTTAAATTCACTTTCAGAATCTTCTTCTAATTCATCTTTTTCAGAGCTTGTATCTTCAAATATCAGTTCTTCTCTATCACTATGGATAAATTTAATAGGCACTTTTCCTTTTTGATCATCATATTCAAAAGTGAATAATTCTTTTCTGATATCAATATTAACTTTGATCTTATTCAAAAAGTCTATTTTAACAATTACTAAGTATGTTTTTGCTTCAGTAATATCTACTTTAGTAGAAATCATGATTCTATCAATGTTTAAAAGTAGATTATCAATAGCTTCAAGAGGTTATTTAGATATATCATTTATATTTGACATTGAAATATTTGAATTGTGCTATATTTTCAATTCTATATCTTTAATAAAATTATGTGTAGTGGCATATCCAGAGGCACTAGTATCAATAATCAAATCAATAATATTCTTTCTAACTTTTGCTTCACATCAAGTAGATATGATTTTAAGTTTTTATTCAAGTAATACTTTTCTTTTTCTTTTTGATTTAAGTGCTATGACATGATGTATTCCTTTTGATAGTTGAGTTCTTTGCGAAGAAGAGATTTGAATAAGTTGAACAATAGTTATATTTGCTTTCTGTTGAGCCAAATCTTCTAGAATATTATATAGTTCAGCCATGATAGCAAGTATAGGTAAAGTAATTTTGCTTTTCTTTTTATGAATAGTCTTTTTGGCAAGTTCTTCTTTAAGAGTTTTAGATGGTTTAGCATTATTTATATTCTAATCAAGAATAACTTCTTCTTTTTCTTCTTCTTCATTATCATTAGATTCCTCATTTTTATTAACTGCTTCTTTACAGAGTTAATTTATAAGTCTAGTTTCATAAGAAGTAGTTCTGGAATTTCTGGATTTCCTTTCAATAGCCAAGTATTTATGTGTACCAAGTAGCAAATTTATATTATCTAATTTGGCAATTAATATTTGAATACTATTAGTTAGAGCTTGTATCTGGACCAATAATGCATTTTGATTATTATTTGTATTTTGATTATTGCCAGTATTTGTCTGATTTGGTGGCACATTATTTTGTTACTAATTATTTCTATTAATTCTCTGGCAATTATTTCCAAAGTTATTCTGATTATTCTGGTATGATTATAACTGAGGACAGTTAGAACAGATATGATCTGGCTTACTATAATTATAATAGATTGATACAGATTTAGAATTTTGATTATTGGACTTATAATCTGAACTATTTCTGTTATAATTTGATCCTTTATTAGTTTTAATACTTTCTATCTACTGGTTAAGATCTTGAAGCACTACTAATATAGTATTTAATATTGAATTATCCTGAATCTGAGATTGATGGTATCCTTGAGTTAGTATATCTGCATCTGCTTTCTTTACATTCTTGATAACTTATACCATATTTAAAAAAGTTCCATCAGCTGAAATCTGAATCCATTTTCAGATCTTGAATTTGAGTTCTCTTCTGTATATTCAGATCTTATATTCTTCTGGATATTCATTTTCTGGATCTACTTTATGAAGTAGATTAATTAACTTGTCTATATATTCTTCCATAGTATCAGTCTATTGTAATATTTTAATTTCATCTTGCTATTGGTCAATTCTTTCTTGGATATGAAAGTGAGTTGCAAATTGATGACTAAAACTATATGTTTAGTCATTATTATTATTCCAGGTTGTTAGTCAGGTGATATTATCTCTTTCTCTTTTATTATATCACAAGATAATAGCATCTTCTAGATGTCCTCTAACTAACTATACTTTTCTGGCATTAGTAATACTATTGACTTGAGTGACAATATTGAAATCTTTGAGTCACTCAGTTGAATCTTGATTATTTTCTTGATATTTCCTGATTGAAATAATAATCTTTTCCATAGGCCAGATATTTTAATCAGCTATTCAATTAGTAAGAGCTCCAAGAGCTATAATAAGATTATCCAAGTTATTATTATTATTTTGTTGTGTTATTTGATTATCTTCTTCTTCTTCTGTTTAATTATTATTTTCTGAGTCAGTTTGATTATCTTCTTTTAAACTGAAATAATTACTATTTTCTTCTGATTCTGGAATTAATGTAAATTGTACTGGAAAAACAGGGATATTTTCTAAGTTCTTTATTTCTAAATAGTATCTGTTAATATTATTATTAACAGAAGGAGTTCTCAGTTAGAAAATAAAGTCTTGATAGATGAACTATTGATAAAGTTGTTCAATTAAATCAAGTTATTCTTTTTGTATATTGATGTGGTCAAATATAAGAGTATTTACTAATTATACTATTCTTTATTTTAATTAGTTAATATGTATTTTACTAAAATCAAGTTGAATTAATTCTTGAAATAACAAATATGTGATTTGATTAATTGATATTGCTCTAATATATTCTGTAAGCAAATGAAAGATATGAAATTATAAAGAAAAATTAGATTGAAGAGGATGACAATAGGAGCAAAAGTCTTGAGAGGATATTCTAATAGGATAATTAAGAATTTGATATATCTCAAGATGATAATTAATAGGTAGTCTAATAAAAGAATAATAGTTGATCATGAAAATTCAAGACACAAATATTTATCAATTATGAATGATAAAAGAAAAGGGATATATAAAAAAATTTAAAAGTATGCAAATATAATAAGAGGTATAGAGGGAGTTTTTTTCATAGAGAGATATCAAAAATATGTTATGGTGAATTGGTAAGTGGAGTTTTACTTTAATTCATCTTAATAATATAGGATTGAAAGAGACTGAAATAATTAAAGAGTGAAGAGAGAGGAATTAGACTATAACTTTCAATAATAATAAAGGTTTCTAAGGCCTGTGCCAATATGTATGAATATTATCTCAAAAAGGATAATAAAATAAAGAAATAAATAAATAAATCAAAGAAATTATAAAGATTGACTGAGTGAAGTCACTAGTAATTGATATAATTCAAGATTTAAATTGATTAAATAGTAAACTATTAATAAAAGAAGGTTATAACTAAAGTAAAGATAAAAATTATAATATAAAAACTAAATAACTAAACAAATAAAAGTGTATGGCTTATTTATAGTAAAGGTCATCTACTCTCAAAAACAATAAAATAAATAAAACAAAAGTATGACTTATTTATAGTAGAGATCTTCTACTCTTAAAACAATATCAAAAATCAAAAATTAATATAATGTTATAATCCAAAAATCTAAAATTAACTTTATATAATCAAAGAAATAAAACTGAGTGAAAGAAAGATACTAATATAATTAAATTATACTTTTCAAATAATTCAAATAAAACTATAAAAGAGTACTAATATAATTTATACTTTCCAAACAAATCTTTTAAAAACTATTTATTTCAAGCTGGAATAGCAGATTCTTTTATACATTTTTCAGATACAAAAATTATTATAGTATTACTAACTAATACTAACTAATATATAAGATATAATTAAAGTACTATAGTATAAATAATTATGAATTATGTCGAAGTATGTTGAAAAATATCAAAGAATATTAAAGAATATCAGAGTATATAAAAGGATGTTGAAAAATATGAAAAGACATGAGAAGATATGAAAAGATATTGAAAGATGTGGAAAGATATAAAAGAATATGAGAGAATACTGAAGAACATCAAAGGATATGGAAAGATATTTGTGATCATCATTCAAGTATAACTATTTTATCAAAATTAAAAATAATCTTCCATTATACTATTCTACTATGTACATAAATATCATATTACAAGATAATAAAAATATAGATTTCAAATATTAAATAAAATATAATATTAAAAATAGAAATATAATAATAAATATAATAATATATGATATAGAAAATAAGGATAATTATAAAATAAATGAAAATTATATAAATATGTGATTTTGCATAACTAAGAAAAGATTAAGAAATTAAGAAATTTTATGTCACTATGATAATAATATTATTCATTAAGATCATAAATATAATAGATATATTTATAAGACTAAATAGTAAAATTAGAACTTATAATAATTATAGCAAATTCTAAAGATAGTTTTATAAATATCTTTTTTAGTTATGTAAATTTGATAATATTCAAAATATAAATCTAGCTTAGAAAAATATTTTAAATCTATAAGTCTGTCTATAAGTTTATTAACTCTTGATAAAAAATAATAATTCTTTATTATAATTTTATTCAAAACTTTATAATTTATATATAATCTTTTAAAATATTTTTCTTTTATATACAAATAAAACTAATATTTCAAAAAATAAAACACTTGAATAAATAAAATTTTTTTTGAATAAGATTAGCTAATTGTTTTTAAGCTTATTTATCTTTATAAATAAGAGTCTATAAATTAGTCTGAATTAAAGATAGCTCCTTAACTATTGCAATATAATTATAAATAAATATTATTTAATTATAACTAGTAGTAACTTATAAAATTTTGAAGTTACAATATATTATAATAGATAATAAATAAGTATCATATACTTGCTATACTATTTCTAATTTGAATAGTAATTTAAAGTTAAAAATAAAATTAATTTATAATTAATTACTTTTTTAAGTGATAATTAATTTAACAAGATTTTAAAAAATATATTTTTATAATTTTTCTTGATTTCTAATACTTTAAATAATTATTTTTCTTTAACTTTTTCTTTTTCTTCAGAATTATTAAAATATATTATAAAGAATTCTATATCTGCTGATAAATTAATAATTTATTATTTTAATATATAAATTAAATTACAGCTAAATTCTAATTTAATATTATTATTAGCTTATATTTTAATAATCTTAAGTTATAAATAAAGATAATGATATTATTTCTTTAATTTATAATTAAATTAATATAAAATAACTAATATTTATCTAGAATTAAGTTAAAGATGATATCATAACTTAATTACAATTCTTTAATTAGCTATTATAATTGATTATAATTCTTTAATTAATTATCACAAGTCATAATTAATTAAGATAATATTTCTATATTTTTATAATTTTAATACTTATATATTTATTTAATTTTAACTTATTAATCTTGATTATAATGATAACTATAATTTTTTTATTATTTATAAGTTTAATAATTACAAAATTAATCTTTTATAACTTTACTTTATTCTTTTAAATAAACTTTTTATTAATAAAGTTTTTAAATATATTATTATCTAGTAAAACTTATACTAATTTACTATTTATTTAACTATTAAATTTTAATAATTTCTCACAGTTATCTTCTAAGTAAGTAAACTTTATTCTTTTATTTTGATTAAAGATGACTTCTCAACTATTGCAATATGATGATAAATAAAGCATCACCTAGTTATAACTAGTTGTGACTTATAAAATTTTGAAGTTGCAATATATTATAACAGGTAATAAATAAGCATCACATACTTACTGCACTATCTTTAATTTTGATATAATAATTCTTCTTAAAAATCTTTTATATTAATAATCTTGACTTTTAATTTTGAATTTACAAAGTGATCAGATTTTTCATAGTTATAATAAGTATCTTTAGATTTATTATTTTTTTATTAATTATTATTCTTTTTATTATAATAACTTTCTACTTAATTAAGTTCTATTAATATAAGATTATTATTTAATAACTTTTATACTTATTTTATGAATGATAACTATTATTACTTGATAAATCTAGAAATCTGTTTTATCTATATATAATAATATAATAATATATAATTAACTTTTAAGCTTTTTCTAAGATTTTTGATATTTAATAATTAATCTTTATTTTTGTAATAAATTTTAAATCTTTTATAAAATATATAACTTAATCTAGATTATTCATATCTATAACTTGATTAATTATATTTTATATTATAATTTTATATAAATTTAATTTGATAAAGAAGATATAATTATTTATAAAAATATTATTAATAATATAATAGTTAAAATATATTTTTAAGTATTATAATAAATACTTTTTATATTTCAAATAATATAGTATTATTATTATTAGTCTTATATTTATTTAAATATTAATATAAAACTGTTTTAGTTAAAAAAATAATGATATATTATATTTATATTAGAATTTTCAAAATTTACTATATAAATTTATTCAAAAATTTTAAAATATATAATCTTTAAAACTTAATTTCTTTACAACTAGTAATTCAATTTGGCTAAAATTTAAAATATATATTTATAATATATTCAATAATATGCTTGCATATTTTTAACTTATAAAGTTGCATATATATTGCAATAATATCTAAAAACTAAAAATAATTTTAAAATTTGCAAAAAATTTTTTGTAAATAGTCAATTTTTAAACTTTATTTATTCTTAAATTAAAGTATAAAAAATATTAAAAATAATATAAAAAGATAGATTGAAATCTACTTTATTTAATATAAAAAAATTGTAATTATTAATTAGATTTTATAAATTTTTTATTAGAGATAACTAAAAATTTTATTTTTTGATGTATCTACATTTTTGCACCAGACCATATTTGAAAATATATAAATTAGATAGATATTATATTAGCTTAAGAATAAATATCTTATAGTACTTAGTAAAAAAAAATTTAGTTTTTAAATTACTGATCCAGGATAATAATTCTTTAGAAATATTTTATTTAAAATTTAAAAAATATAAAAAAATATTAAATCATGATGAAGAACAGATTAAAAATCAGTTTTTATATGATTTATTATCTAATCTAGAGGATAATGCAAAATATATTAAATAATCTTTAGAAAATCTTTTTATAATATTAAAATAAATTAAAATATACAAATTAAAAAAAAATTTAGAATTAATTACTAAAATATTTCAATTTGATTATAAGTCATTATTTAAATCTCATGAAAAAGATAATTATTTAAGTAATACAGATATAAATAGAAATAAAATAAAAAATTATATAAAATCTATTATAGTATCTATACAACTGAGTTCTTCATATTTATAATCTTTATTATAATAATTTTCTTAATTAGATATATTAGCTATAACTAAATTAATTCAAGATATCTTGAGAATTAAAAAATATCCTATAAATAAAAATCAGATAATATAAAAAAAATAAAAGATATTATTATTAAATAATTTTTAAATAAAATACAAAAGTAATATTCTAATATTAATTCTATTAAACTTTATGATTATAATATAATAGATAATCTTATACATGTAGATAATATAATAGAATTATCACTAAATAAAATTATAGTTAATACTATAAAAAAAATCAGTTTATGCTATTAAAAAATAATTAAGTATAAATATTTAGGATATTATAAAATTGGTTATTATTTGAATTCTTCTAAGTATTTAAAAAATAAAAAAAAAGTAAGTTTCAGAGTAAATTCAAAAAAAAAATAGTATCAATATTATTATAAATTCAAGTTTTAAATTAGATATTAACTCTTCTAATAATAACTTTAACTCTAATTCTAATTCAAGCTCTAATACTAAAACTGATTCTGAGAATTTCTTATTTGAATTAAAAAGTAATATTAAAACTCATATTACTAAATCAAAAAAAAGTAAAATAAAATAATAATTTTAATAAAGTATTTTCACAAAAGTTAAAATCTAAGTAATTAAAAACTAAAAAAGAATTCAAATCTCATAAGTTAAAATAGATTTTTACAAAAGAAATTCACAAAATTATTATGAATATATTAAAAAAATCATTATTTCCATATTTATTATAAAGTCTTAAATCCAATTTCAGCTCTATAAGATTTGCTTTTACAAAAAAGCTATTCTCTATTTAATATAATAATTATTAAGAATCAGTTTTAGAAATACTTAATTCAGAAAAAAAAGAGAAGATATTTGATAATACTATAGGAATTAATTTTATTAAAAAGAAAGAATCTAATATAAGTATTATAACTATATCATATAAAATTAAATACTTAAAAATTTTAGAATTAATATTTGATAATAAAGCTGAATTTTTAAGTATATCAAAAAATATTGTTAAATATATAGATTAGATAATTAATAAATCAAAAAAGTATAATTTCAGTAATATTATTAATATTTTAATAAAATTTATTAATATTACTAATAATTTTTTACTAATATTTTCTCTAGATTTTACTATATATAAAAATTTTATAATTATATAATCTTCTAAATTAATATTAATATTTCTAAATTCACTTTCAAGAAATATAAATATATCTTAAATTAGGATAAAAATAAGTTAAAAATTCTTTTTAATAGAAAGAATTATATTATTTTTATAACTATATATAATATTAAGAATAAAATTAAAATAATAAATCTTTGATATCTAATTAAATTTTATAGAAGATCTATAATAAATTATATTTTATTTTACAGATTATTATTGCACCATATATTATATTACACATAATACTATATCATAAAAATTATCTTATTTTATTAAGAAAATTATATAATATATTTGAGTTATTTTAATTATAAATAGTTTCTTAATAGAATTTCTCTTTTTTCTTATTCTACTAATATAGCTAGTATATTATTTAGTCTATATTTTTTATTTATAATTATTTATTTATTTATTTATTTATTAATAAATATTTTTTAGAAATATTATTAAATAAGTATTATATTGTTACGGTGAATCGGTAAGTGAGTTTTCACTTTGATTCATCCTAATGATATAGGGTTGAGAGAGACTGAAATAATAAAAGGTAAAGAGAGGGGAATTAGACTATAACTTTCAATAATGACAAAGATTTCT
>CAJVPS010001986.1:0-13554 GCA_910591765.1 Ambispora leptoticha | reverse complement strand
ACTATAGTATAATTAATTATGAATAGATTATATCAAAGTATATTAAAAGATGTTAAAAAATGTTAAAGAATATCAGAGTATATGAAAGAATATTAAAAGATGTGAAAAGATATAAGAAAATGTGAAAAGATGTGAAAGAATGAGAAAAAATGTCAAAGAATATCAAAGGATGAGAAAAGATATTTAAGATCATCATTCAAGTATAACTGTTCTACTAAAATTAAAAATAATCTTCCACTATACTATTCTACTATATACATAAATATCATATTACAAAATAATAAAAATATAGATCTCAAATATTAAATAAAATATAGTGTTTAAAAATAGAAATGTGATAATAAATATAGTAATAAATAATATGAAAATAGTGATAATTATAAAATGAATAAAAATTATAATAAAATATAGTTTTTTATAACTAGAGAAAGATTAAGGAATTAAGAAAATTTATGTCATTACAGTAATAATATTATGAACTATTACTAAAAAGATAAAATCTGAATTTATTACTTTAAATAATTTTATTTTATTTTTTTATTGATTAATCATATTATTTAATATATTAATCAAGTTGATTTTATAGTTAACTAATAGTTAAAAGAGATTTTCTTAGAATAAAATAAGAATAAAGATCAAAATCATACAAATAGGTTTTAATTATTTTATTTATATCTGAAAATTTAATTTAATAAAGTTTTTTTGAATTTTATTAACAGTTATTTATGATTTATTCTTTACTATTTTCTTTAAATAATTTTTTGTATTTTATTAAACAAGAAAGAATAGTTATATTATAATATATTATATATATTTCTTTTAGTCTTGTAACAAAAAATTATATCCTGAATAGTAAATCTAAAATAATCAAGTTTTTTAATATTTTACATACTAATTATCCATCTTTTAAAAGTATAATAATTTTTGTATATTTATATTTAGTAAGTTCTTTTCTATTTTTAATTAAAAGCTAATTACTTATTTTTATATAATTTTCATATAATAAATAAAAAAATAAAGAAAACTTTATTAATTAACTTTATTTATATTATTATTTATGATTATTATACTATAGAATTATTTATAAATATTAAACTATTATTATTATAATAATATAAAATTCTTTGATTTTATAATCTTTCTTTGATTATATAAAATTTTTATTTTTCTAAAATTTTATAATTTATCTTATAATTATCTTTATTCTTCTATAATTATATGTTATATTTCTATTTTTAAATATTATATATTATTCCTTTTATTTGAGATTTATATTTTTGATTTATCTATCATACATAATTTATATATTTATTAGAATAATATATTTGAAAATTTTTTTAAATTTTTAATGAAATAATAAAATATTTATAGATATCAATATTTCAAATATTTACAAATATCAAACACATTCACAGATATCAATATTTTAAATATCTTTCAATATTCTCAAATATCTTTTAATATTCTTAAATATCTATAAATATCTATCTTTTTAATATTAATATTTAAACTATTAGTACTTTAATTTATAGTTCTTTATAATAATAATATATATATTTAAATAATATTAATTAGTAATATTATAATAATTTATATATTTAAAAATATATAAAAGAATCTGCTATTCTAGCTGAAATAAATAGTAGTTTTAAATTAAATTATTTGAAAAATATAATTAAAAAGCTTATTATCATAATAATAATAAAAAGATTTCCTTTTTAATTATATTAGTATTCTTTTTTTCACTCAGTTTTATTTCTTTAATCATACTGTTATAGCAAATTGATAAGTGAATTTTCACTTGAATTTATTTTAATGATATAGAATTGGAAGAGATTGAATTAATTAAAAGATAAAAAGAGAGAAATTAGATTATAACTTTTAATAATAACAAAGATTTCTAAGATCTGTATCAATATTTATAGATATTATTTTTATAAAGAATAAATAAATAATAAAAAAATGAAATAAATTAAAGAAATTATAAAGATTAGCTTAGTAAAGCTACTAGTAATTGATATAATTCAAGATTTGAAAAGATTAAATAATAAAGTTACTATTAATCAAAGAAGATTATAACTAAAAAAAGATAAATACTAAAATATGTAAATTAAATAAATAAATAAAAATAGGATATGGCTTATTTATAGTAAGATTTTTTATTCTCAAAAATAAATAAAGATAATAAATATCAAACAAAGCTTTTACACATAGGAAAGCTTATCAAATCTTTCCAAATAGAGGCAACAAATGCCAAATCCAAGCTTTTACATGTAGAAAAACTATCAAGAATCTTTTTAATCAAAATATAATCTATTATGATAGAAGAGATAAATAAAAGCAAGTTATCAAGGCAAAGATCAAAGAAAAATTACAAGATAAGTATAACTCAAGTGTTTTCAAAAGATAATTGAATTATTACTATTCAAGTACATTTATTTCAAGTCTCAGAGCAGTAATATTTATACATCTTTGAAGTTTTACAAGTTTCTATTTAAACTCGTTTGCTACTCTAGATTACAATTACAATCTTTAGGGCAAAAGATCAATAAATAAACAAATAAAAATAAGAGATAAAATACATATAGTAAGTTAAATAATAATACAAATAACAAAATAAAATAAAAAGATAAGATAGATGTTTTAAAAAGAAAAAAATAATAATAAAAATAAATGAAATCCATTACTAAACCATTTTTAAAATGTTTCTGAATCATTATTGAACTGTTTGTGAATTGTTATTGATTTTGGGACTAATTATTTATTGATAATCTTAGAACATTACAAAAATATTGCAAGAATATTACAAAAAATTATTGGACTGTGATTGAATACATAAATGATACACTAATTATATTATTCTAAATCATATGTTTTCTAAAGATTAATCAATTGGTCAAATCTTTCAAGTTCAAAAAATTATGAAATTAAAGAAATTTATGTTACTATGATAATATTTAGTCCCTCTAAGTAAGATCGAGCTCTAGTGAGACTATTAAATTCTTTTTAAAATTTCTTTGATTTCTTTATTTTTTATATGTATCAGATTATTATAAGTAATTTATTAGAAGTTGTATGCTTTTTCAAGTTCATATTTTTCTAATAGCTGGTGAATTTATTTTCCAAGAAGAAAGTATCTTCTGATTAAAGTAACTCCTTTGAATTGAGCTATTTCTCTCTGTAGTTCTATTAGTTTTCTGGAATACTATCTAGGTATTTCTTTGAGTAATTATTCAAAGTAATAATATCTAATAAATTATGATTCATCAGATTGATTATTATAATTTTTAAATAAGTTATTGAATATTATCTGAATTCTTGTCTTTCAGCCTTGGTCAGATTGAAATTAATAAGTAATATTTGCTGTAATTGTTATTCTTGAAATTCAATATTGATTATATCTACAAATTATTTTACTCTGGTACTATTCTGTAGATTACTTGTTAAAGTTGAGACTTCTTCTACTATTGGTTCTAACTCATATAGTATTTCCAAGATTATATTAGTGTTAAGTTATCTTCCAGTAACAAGATGGTAGACTACTTTCTGATTACTATTATCAAGTATTAATTAATCTTCTCAAATTTATAAAGTTCCATAAAATTTATTATCTTTCAATTGTTAATGAAGAATCTAATATTTTGAATAAAATTGAAGTTATTAAAAAGAGTATTCATTTTTAAAGAGTTAAATACTAATAAGAAACTAAGATAATTAATAAAGATGTTAAAATAATTAAAAGTGATAAAAATTTAAAAAAAATATTAAAATAAAAGTTCTATATTTATAAAATAAAATTTTTAATAAGTGATCAATATGTATGTATGCATGTACTACTAAATAAGATTTATATAAAATTAAGAGATAATAAATAAATATTATAAGACTAAAAATCTATTCTTCATTTTCTTCTTTTGTTATTAGTATTTCCATATATTTAATAATTATTCTTGGCTCAAAGTATTCATTTTTATTATAATAAGACTTTAATTAAGTACTATTAAAAGTTTTACATAATAATTAGTCATGTTGATTGCTCAGTTTATAAGCTCTATTATCAAGAATTTCATGAATATAGAACTATTCTGTATTTTATTGTGACTGAAATTTATTTTTGTAAGTAACATATTGCTTTATATTATATATTAGAACTTTATTATTAATTTCAAATTATATAATTATTTATAATTTTGATTTATATCTTTCTTTTATTTGTTATTACTTTCTTTTAATTTGATTTTATACTGTATTAATATTATTTGGTAAGTAATATATTAATGAAAATATTTGATCTAATATTTTATCTTCTTTTTTTACTATTAGTAATAGATATTTTAAATCAACAGATAATTGGATATTTCTTCTATAGGTCAAAAAGAAAGATTCATATTTAAAGTATTATTTCAAAATATTCTGTATGTAAATAATGTTAATGATATATATATATCCTATTATTTATTTAATACAATACAATATCTTTGAAGTATTTCACATAAAGTTCTATTAAATCATTCTACTATTCTATTAGTCTGTAAGTGATATAATAATGAAAACTTGTATTTAATTTCAAATTTAGTAATAAGTTCTTCAATTATTTGAGCTGTAAATTCAATTTCTTGATTAGATTATAATTTTTTAGGATATCTATATTTATAAATTATTTTTTTAAAAATAAATTTGATGATTGTATTAGCTTCTTTATTTAAAATTATTTTTACTTCAGGCTATTTTGTGAGTGAATCTATTGCTATAGTAATATATTAATTTCTTTTCTTAATTACTTTACAAGGACTAATAAGGTTGATTACAATTTTATCAAAAGGCTATCTAACTTTAATAGGATATAAAAATTGTTTTATAATTCATCTATCAGTTCTTTGATAAGTTTTAAAAGATTTAATAAAGTTCTTTATATCTGTTCCTATTCTATTCTATCAATATCTAATAGTAATTTATTAATATATTTCATCAAATTCAAAGTATCTAGCAAGTAGATCTAAATATATGCTAGTTATTACTACTTTAATTTTATTTTCTTTTAGTATTTAAAATGATGTAATAGATTTTCTTCTTCTATTTTTTTTATAAAGTACTCTATTAATTATTAAAAAGTATTTTGATTGCTAATAAACTTTCTTTTATTATTCTTTAATATATTTTATAGGATAAATTTTATTTTCTAGATATCTCATTAAATCATAATATATTATTAAATCTATTGTATTAAGTTAATTAGATTTGAGTAATTCATTTAATTAGTTATTCAATAAAAGTTATTTCAATTAATTAATTAATTAAGTGAGTTTGATATTCTACTCTTGTAAATATATTCTTGAGAGCATATCTGTAATTTGATTAATTTTTTCAGCTTTATAGATAATAATAAAGTTATATTTTATCATAATCATTATTCATCTTGAGATTTGGGATCCAGAATTAACTTATTTAGTAAATAGTCATATAAGTATATTATAATTAGTAATAATTTTAAAAAAAGATCCAAGAAGATAATATTGAAATTATCTAACAAGCTTCTTTTTTAGTAATACTATAATTCTTTTCTGCTAGTTTGAGTGAAATACTTATATAGATTACTATTTATTATCTTTTTTTATTATCTTTTTGAGATAATACTACATTAAGTTCAGAGTTAGAGATGTTAATATATAGATAAAATTTCTTAATAAAATTAGAATAGATTAGGATTGAAGTAAAGATAAGTTTTTCTTTCAAAGTTTAAAATACATTTTCTTTATTTACAATTCAAATAAAAATGATATTATTCCTTAAAAGTTTAAATAGTGATGCTATTATTTATGAGAATTCTTTGATAAATTTTCTGTAATATCCAGCTAGTCCTAAGAATGATCTAAGTTTTTTGATATTTGTTAGAATAAAAAACTCTTGAATTCATTAAATAATTAAGAGATCAGGTGAAATTTCATCTTGAGTTATAATATATTCTAGAAAGGATAAGTTATCTCAAGTAAAATTGCATTTTTCCAGATTGAGTTTTAATTCAGCTTCTCTAATTTATTAAAAACTTTTTGTAAATATTCTAGATGTTCTTTCTAAGTTTTTGAGTATATATTTATATCATCAATATAGATTATAATAATTTTTAATTATAATCTTCAAGTATACTATTCATAGCTTGTTAAAATATTACTGGTATATTACAAAGTTCAAAAAATATAACTTTGAATTTATATAATTCTTTTCTTAAGATAAATACTATTTTTTCAATGCTGAATAGTTTTATTTTAATTTGTCAGTAATTAGAGATAAAATTCATGAATAAAAACTATTTTGTATCTCCAAGATTATTCATTATTTCATTAATTTATAGTAAAAGATAAGCATCTTTCTTAATGAATATATTGAGTTTTCTATAATCAACACAAAATTATTTCTTGCTATTTTTCTTTGCTACTACTATAATAGATGAGATTCAGAGATTATTTAGATCTTATCATGAATAAATTCTTGATCAGATAGAATTATTCTATAAGTTTTTTGACAGACAGACTTTTCATTTTTAGTATCAATTGAATATTGAATTATACTAATTTGTTCAAGTTTATTAAGATCTGATACAAAAATATTTTTATATACTTCTAATAAATTATATAAGATATCTTGTTATTCAAGAGTTAGTTCTTATTATTCAACTACTTTGATAATTTCTTCTTTATCTAGATAATATGCTTCTATTTTATTCTTTTCAGTTGATTCAAATTCTTGAGTTTTATAAGATGATTCTTCTAACTCTTTTCTAGTATCCACAGATATTATTCTTTTAATTAGAGCAAGTTGTAAGAAGACTGCTTGAGTAATTTATTTATTAAGTTAGATTTTATAAGATTTATTAGAATTATTATGCAAAAGAACTCTAATATTTCTAGTATATCCAGCATTAATAGTTTCTTCTTTAACTTCAATTCCTTTTTTGATTAATAATAATCAAGATATTAATTGACAAACAGTTCCTATAGGAACTTCAATTATCAAATAAAGATCAATCATAATTATTTAGTGAGATTAAATCAGAATTACTTTATTTTCAGGATATCTAAAATCAAAGTCTGTATTATATTTATAAGCTTGTTCAAGCATTTTTTTCTTTGTCTTTATTATTATAAATTTTGATTATTAAATTTGCTGATTATTCTTCAAGTTTTTCTTCTTCCTCTACTTTATCTTTATATTCTCTAGATATTGTATAATAGTCATTTAAGATTTTTTCAATAGAATTATAATCATTATCTTTAGCTTTCTCTTCTTTTTCTAATTCTGAATATTTTTCTTCTAGTAGTTTCTCAATCTATTCAGATCATATATAATCATTACAAGTATTTGAATTACAAGAAATCAAATATTCATTGTAAAGTTTCACATTGATATATTTTAATTAAGCTAGTTATTTTCTTTGGAAGAGAAATATTTATTAATAAATAGTCAGGAAGATTTCTTGAGCTGATATTTTTTCAGAACTATTATAAGTAATATATTATATCTTTTCTTCATCATACTTAGTAATATATTAGATAAGTATTACTTTTTCAATTTTGTTATATTGTTGGTAGATATTTATTAGATTATCATTATTTCTTAATTTTCTGATAGTATTATTATTTTTTGCCAATTATCATGATTAAATATGTATATGTATTGCTTAGTATAGTTATAAAAATATTTAATTGTATTATATTTTCAGATTATTCCAAGAAAGTATCTGACTTTATCTTGAAGTTCATAGTAATTACAAGCAGGTAAGTTAAGTTATTGTTAAGTAAAGCAATTAATATAGTATTATTTTCCAGATTCATTTCCATCTCTAACTTCTAAAATAATTTTATTATTCACAAAGTATTTACAATATAAATATTTAATTATTCTTTCTTCTAGTTTCAATTTTCTTAAGACTTTACTTCTAGAAAAGAATCTTTTTTCAGTGATAGGTATTTTCTCTAACTCTTTGATATTTTCTATTTCTAATCACCAGTCTTTAGTTTTATTTTGAGATAAAATTACTGATAAATTATTTGAAATATTTATTTTAATATTAATCCAGATGACTAAATTATCAAAGTATTAAGGATATTCATATTTGAATATTGGTAGTTTGTAATGATATTAACATTCAACTGCAGATTCTTTCTAGTTAAAAGTTCACTGAGAACTTTGATAGTAAGTTTGCTAAAATTTTCTTTCTAATTTCAAGTATTCTTTTGTAACAAATTAGAATAATTATATTAGATTTATATTTTATTTTGCAGATTATTATTATGCTACATACTATATCACACATGACTTACTATATCATAATCACCTGATTATATCAAGAAAAGTCACATAGTATATTTGAGTTATTTTAGCTATAGATAGTTTTCTTAGTAGAATTTTTCTTTTTTCTTGTTCTACTAATTTAGTTAGCATATTACTAAATTTATATATTTTATTTATAATTATTTATTTCTTTATTTATTCATTAATAAGTATCTTCCAGAAATATTATCATATAAGTATTATCTATTATTAATTTATTTATTTTATTATTAATTTTATATAACATTAATTTATTATTTAAAGATATAATATTTGTTCTATAATTTTAAATATTATTAATATCAAATAAAGAATAAGTTTAAATATAATAATCTTGTCTGTCTTGAATTAGTTTTCTATGTGAATTCTATTTTAAATAATATCACTATATATCTTGAATCTTTTATATGAATTTTTCTAATATATTATATAATATAACTAGAAAGATTACAACTTTGATAATAGCAGAAAAGATTAATACTATATACATATATATATACACATATACTTACTAATAACTTCTTTCTTTCTATACACTTTCTTACTTATACTTCACATATACTCATATATATATATATATTCATAATATCTGGTTCTGGTCTCTCAAGTAAATAATTTTAATAACTTCTCACTGGTCTTACTAATCTTATTCAACAATAGTAATAATTCATTACTACTCTTAGTAATAATCATGATACTGATAGTGATGGTTAACAAAATTATAATTCTCTTGCATCAAGAATTTCTCTCAAGATTTTAATCTACAAAGAAGAATCATATGAGAATATTAATATTTGAATTTTACAAGTAACTGGAATATTATATGTATAAGAAATCACAGATAAATAAATTTAAATTCTATATGCTAGAACTGGTCTTGAAGATATTACTCTTTATTGATATTTGAATAAAGTATATACTGCTAGAAAAAATCTTGCTTTTGAAAATTAGAAATCTTTTCTTACTAAAATTTGTAAAGTATTCCAATTATCTAACTATTAATAATATCTTTATTGTTAATTTTATCAACTTCATCAAACTAGTATTATACAGAAGTATAGTGCTAAATTCAGAAATATTATAGGACAAATTGAAGAAATAGGAGAATTAGATCAAGTCACATATTTTATTAATAGTCTCAAATCTATAATAAAAATAGAAGTAATATATCAAGCTCTAGAAACTTTTAATAATATCTGAAAACTTGCAATTCATTATAACATAGCTATATTTGATATTAATCAATAATCATAATCAAAAATATAAAAGGAATCAGAACTTCTCTTCTAATAATAATATATACAATAATACTAGTCTCACACTTATAGAGCTAGATTATACTGAGAACTCTTATCAATATAATAATAATAGTAATAATAATAATAATACTTGTGATAAAAATAATAATAATCATAATTATTATAACTGTAACAAACCAGATTATTTTGTCAAGGATTGTTATTCTAAAGAAAAAGTTAAAGTCAATAATATTAAGAATAATAATAATACTATAACTATTATACAGTATAATAATAATATTGAATTCACTTATCTTGAGGATAATTGTGAGAAACTTTTGAAATTTAATAGTTATTTTAATGAAAAGTCTCTGGATTTTGCTTAACAGTAAAGTATCATGAAATTTTATTAATAAAGCGTATATTAAAAATAATTGATTATAAATATATAATATAAATTTTATCATCATAAAACTTGCTAATGATCATAAAAAAAGTTAACTCATCTATAATAATTAAGGAATTAAAGTTGGATACTTATTATATATTTGGCATTAATACATAAGTTCTTAATATTCAACACTATAATCTTATACTTATTAAATCATGACTTTATTATGCTAACTTTATCATTAACTGATATAATAATTTCATAATATTTTACTATAGCAATAAAGTAATCAAGATCAATACTAGTAAAGATAAACTTGTATAATTTACTAAAATTTTATCTAATACTAAATTATTTGCTATTTGTACTATAATAAAAGAAATATATCAGGAAATATCAACTTCTCATGAAGCTACTTAACTAATTAAAGAATTTGCTGATGTATTTTTTACTTCATTTCCTAATAAGTTACCATCAAAATATGCTATAGATCATGCTATTAATTTAATATCTGGCTCTGAATTACTATCTCACTCTATATATTACTTATCTTATATTAAAATGAATAAACTAAAGAAATAACTATCCAATCTACTTAGCAAAGATTTTATTTATCTAAGTCTTTTACCATTTGGAATACCTGTCTTATTTATATATAAAAAGGAAGAAACTCTTTATCTTTGTATTGATTATCATGTCTTGAACAAAATTATAATTAAAAATTGATATTCTTTACTTCATGTTGATGAATTAATAGATTATCTTGCTAGAGCACAATATTTTTCTAAATTGGATCTCTACTCTAAATATCATCAAATCAGAATCAAAAAAGAAGATATTCATAAAATAGAATTTAGAACAAGATATAATTACTATAAATTTCTTGTACTTTCTTTTGGTCTTACCAATATATCTATAACTTTCATGATTCTTATGAATAATATTTTTCATGATTATTTGGATAAATTTATCATTATCTACCTTGATGACATTCTTATATTCAGTAATACTAAGAAAAAACATCTCCAACATCTTCATATTATTCTTTCTAAACTTTATAAATATAAACTCTATGCTAAATTAAAAAAATATAAACATATTAAGTAATATATCAAATACCTAGATTATTTTATTTCAGATCAAGAAATATCAGTTAATCAATATAAAATTACCACTATTTATGACTAGCCCAAGCCAACAAATATCTCTGAGCTTTAATTATTCTTAGATCTTGCTAGTTATTACAAAAAATTTATAAAAGAATTTTTTGCAATCACTTTGTCACTTATAATCTTACTTCATAAGATTAAGAATATATTTAGAATAAGTCTAAATAAAAAGCATTTGATAATTTAAAATAGCATTTAATTATTGCACCTGTCTTAATTTTGTCAGATCCTAAACTATCTTTTACTATTATAACTAATATATTTGAATTTGTTATAAAAGCCATTCTTAGTTATAATCATGGAAAAAAAAATCAATCTGTCATCTATAATCATGTAAATCATCTTCAGCTGAACAAAACTATCTGATATATGAAAAGAAATTTCTTATTGTTATATATATCATTCATCTTTGAAAATTATACTTGGAAAAATAATGATTTATTATTATTACTGATTATATATCTCTTGAGTATATTAAAATATAGCATAATCTTTCTAAATGTCAAGCTCACTAGCTAAAAATCTTACAAGCTAATAATTTTATTGTTAAATATAAATTAGAAAAGAAAAATATAATAGCTAATGCTTTATCTTATCCACTATAAGTAAATAATATTACTACAATTTCTGTATAACTTATTAATAATAAAAAGTTATAAGAATATGAAAATGATAATTATTTCAAGAAAATCTGGATAACTTTGCATAATTTTAAAATATTTATATCAAAATAACAAGCAAGAATATGTCATTTTGAATTAAGAAATAATAAAATTTACTTGAAGAACACTAATTAATTAGCTATTCCAAAGGGTAAAATTCTGAGAATACAAATCTTGGAAGAATATCATAATATCTCTATCTCTGATCATTTAGAAATTAATAAAACTTATAAGTATTTACAAAGATCATACTATTAGCTAAAAATGTTTAAGAATATTCATAAATATATTTTTAGTTGTGAAAAATGTTAAAGGAACAAAAGTAGTAATTAGTTACTCTTAGGTTTTCTACAACTTTTAAAAATATCTAAATAGTACTGGAAATAAATTACTTTGGATTTTATTATGCAATTACCTACAACTTGTCAAGAACATAATACAATTTTAGTTATTGTAGATTGTCTTATTAAACAAGCTTATTTTATTCCTACTTACACTACTGTTATTGTATTTGAAGTTATCAAACTCTTTTTCAATAATATCTTCAAATTATATAGACTATCTTGAGTTATAATTTCAGATCATAATGTTAAATTTACTAATCATTTTTGAAAATTACTATTTGAACAAATTGGAACTTAGTTAGCTATGTCAACTGTATTTCATCTACAAACTGATGAACAAACTGAGAGAATGAATTATACTTTAGAAGAAATATTATGAATTTATTTTATCTATAATCAAGATTACTAGAATAAATATCTTGTTACTATTAAATTCACATATAATAATTCTATTCAAGCTTCTTTTGATCATATATCTTTTGAGTTAGATTATAATCAATATCTAATTATACCTATAAAACTCATCATAGATTATAAAGTTATTACTACTGATGAATTTATTTAATATTAGAATAATATGATAAAAGATGCTAAAGACTTACTAATAGAAGTACAGAATTATCAAACTAAATATACTAATCAATATTATCATTATCAAGAATTTAAAATTAGAAATCAAGTCTTACTTTCAATTCATAATATTATTGATCTTGTGGATAAATAACATTCTAGTAAAAAGCTTATACCTAAATATATTAGTTCTTTCTCTATTCTTAAAATTATTTTATCTATTATATATAAATTATATTTATCTTCATATATGAGAATTCATCTTATTTTTTATATTTTATTATTAAAATTATATAATCCTAATGATAATAAAGATTTTATTTATTTAACATCACCACAACTAATTATCATATCTGAAACTAATGAAGAAAAATATGAAGTAGAAGTAATCTTGAATAAAAGAATTATTCAAAATAAACTTCAATATTTAGTTAAATAACTAGGTTACTCTCTTCATGATTCTACTTGGAAATTCTTGAAAAATCTTCATAATACTATGAAACTTGTAAAATATTTTGAATCAAAATTTTAATAGGGATATTGATTCTTAAGAGAGAAAGTATTATAATAAATTAGAATAATTATATTAGATTTATATTTTATTTTACAGATCATTGCTATATTACATAATATATTATATATAATTTACTATATTATAATTACCTGATTATATTAAGAAAAGTCACATAATATATTTGAGTTATTTTAATCATAGATAATTTTCTTAGTAGAATTTCTTTTTTCTCTTGTTCTACTAATTTAACTAATGTATTATTAAATTTATATATTTTATTTATAATTATTTATTTCTTTATTTATTTATTAATAAATATCTTCTGGAGATACTACTAT
>CAJVPS010001985.1:0-13556 GCA_910591765.1 Ambispora leptoticha | reverse complement strand
TATTATTAAAAATTTTTAATTTTAAAAACATAAATTATAAAAAATTTTAATAAGATAAGTATTCAAGTAGTCTTAAACAAAATTGTTTATCATATACTCAAGTATATATATTTAAATTTTTATGTTATTTAAATAAATATTTATGGGAAAAATTAAAATATCCAGTTTTTTTTATTACATACTGTATAACAAAAAATTTGACATAGATAGTTATTGAAAAATTAAATTTTAAATTTTGCTATGCAATTATTTTTTATATACAGTAGTACATATAATAAAATTTAAAATTTAATTTCTCAATTGTTTTATTAAATTATATTAATTTTTTTGTTATTTCTATAAAAATACTTAGATTTTAATATATTAATTTCTATAAATTTTAATATATTAATTTTTATAAAATTTTCAATTTAAAAATTATTAATATAATTATTTTCATTATATTTGATTAATATTTTTTATTTATATAAAAAATTAATTTTAAACATTTAAATTTTATGTAATAATTAAGGTAATTAATCTACTTTTGACTGCTTGCTGTAATTCATTTACTAAGACGAATCAAATGGTGGTATGAATCGGACCACTGTATGCTGAGATATGTATCACAGTTTCGTTGATCGATTTTTACTAGGTAAAAATCGATTTCAATTATTGTGATGTAATACGGTATCTCAAATAAAAATGCCGTCGAATCGAAATGGTGGCGTTTTCACATGAATCGGATAACAGAATACCAAAATATTGATCATATCTAAACAGAGATTTCGCTACAACAGGACATAATAACATTACGATAGAGAATCAGGATTTGTATTATGGAATTTACAGCAATTAGATACTGTAATTGCTATTTTAAAAGGATCATGAAATCTGTAATACAGTCTTGTACGCCATTTATGCCATATAACTTAGGTTTGAGGAGAATTAGACCAGAATTGAAAGATAAAAATACTACATTAGTCTTTTGGAAAACGAAGAGGAGCTCTATAAGAAATTGCTTGTAATCTAACACAGTAATGAGAAACTTCTAAAAAAAAACTTTAAATTTGATGGGGATTATTCCGACGAATACAAATATAGAATCCCTTTTTTTACAAAGAAAATTATTTTACCAATATAGAAGTTTGGCTTGCATCTTTAAAAAAATGCCCGAAAAGAAAAATCAGTGTCACGTGGCACCCAGTCACTAATTGGTGCCTTTATTGATATAGGAAAAACTCAAAAATACCGAGTTTCTGGGCGGGGATACTCAACGTCAGTTTATTTGGGATCGATCATGTCTTTCCACAATTAACATTTGTTTTCTACTTGGAACTGTGTATTTTGTATTTTACTAGTTTTTTAATTTTTGAATAACTTTCATTCTACCTAACGGGGATGCCCGTTTTCAAATTTTTTGAACCTATTATTAAGCGTGTCCAGCGTGCTGCCCAGCAAACTTTTTATAGTCATGGAAAGTTTTGCGCAACGCACCAAGTCACCTTAATTGTCTCGACCATTTTTATGGTCTTACCACTCTTTTACCCTGCCTTTGAAACATATTATCTCAATGCTGGCAAAGCATACGGTCAGTCCTACTTCTGGGAATCTCCTTCTTCCCGCTCGCCCCTAAGTGAAGAATCATTTATTGAAAAATGCGGAACTCGACCTTCTCTACGCGTCGCAGAGATAGTAATAAATGCAACTGGAACACATCATAAACATAGGATTGGTCAAGGAGAAGGCGTGTTGGACAAAAGTCTCTTGCTTTGGACTTGGCATTTACAAGATCGAATTGCCAAAACCGAGATTCATTATCCTACAAGTACCGCACCATTGAATCCTCTCTCTAATACTCCTTTGTCAATAAACCCCACATATAAATATACTCTATCAGATTTTTGTTTTAAACCATTTCCCAATAAACCTTGTTTGATTCATTCGCCTCTGGAATTTTGGGAAAATAGTCTCGAACGCCTAAAGTCTGATAGTGCAATAATAAATACCTTGTCGAAACCCAATCCGAAATCTTCATTTAATATTCCCATTCCTATTGAGACTGTATTTGGAAATCCCGTATATTCACAAAATGGTAGAATAATTGGCGCGGATTCAATTAGATTGACGTACTTTTTAGAAGATATGGGTGATTGTGCAGAAGGAGTAACAACTGAAATTTGGGAACTTTTGTGGCAAAAAGTAATGAAAGATGATATATCCCATGTTGCTGGCACCAATTTTAATGAGGTGAAGACCGCAACTATTGGTGAATTAAAACATTTATACTTTGATGTAAGAGCAGTCTTCGAGTTTTTATTTGTTTAATTTTCATCAAATGTATATTAGTGAACTAAAATGCCTTCTTTGGAACTAAAACGAACATCTAGTTCAAAAAAAATCATTTCGAAACTAGCGCTGAATACATTCTATTAGCACTTGGGTATCTGGTTGGATTTCTGTACATTTCTTTTTCGCTTGGCAGATTAAATTTAGTCAAGTCAAAATTTGGTCTTGGATTCTCCGCGGTTGCACAAGTAATTGCATCTCTGGTAATATCGCTCAGCATTTGTTCTCTTTTTGGCGTAAAATTGACGTTAATACCTTTTTGGTAGGTCCATCATTTAATATTCGACTAAAATGTAGATGTGATTTAATTTTTTAATTCGAAAATATGTCTAAATTTTCAGGGAAATTTTACCATTCATGATGATGATTATTGGGGTGGAAAATTATTTTGTGTTGACAAATGCGGTAACTTCTACATCAATGGAATTGGCGGTTAAAGAACGCGTCGCGATTGGACTTGGAAAAGTGGGCTATGCTATAACGAAATATCTCGGATGGGAGCTTCTGATACTCTTGATTTGTTCCGCAACCAGTATTGATTCTGTGCAAGAATTTTGCGTGTTCACCCTTGTTGCGGTTATAGTAGATTACATTCTTCAGATGACATTCTTTATTACGACCTTATCGATTGATATTCGTAGATTAGAGGTAATTAAAATTTATTATGTTGGATTTATAATGTTTTAAACAAGTTGAATGCTATAACTAATATATTTGTTATGATCTAATTTTGTTAGTTATCTGATTTATATAGAAGACCCATGTTAACAAATATTAATAGTAAAGGTAAGGTTGCTAAACCTGATGTCGTATGGAATTCCGTAACACCGGGCAGGGTTGCCAGTTTTTTGGCGGTGAGTAAATAATTATTTAACAGTACATGCATAAGCTCATTCAGTGATGGATCCAATTCCTATTTAGATTCTTATAGCTATGATCGGTATTCGAGGCTTTTATCCATCTGCGCCTCATTTGCAAAATTCGAAACTTATTACGAATCTCGGTCCTGATACAGTAAACTTAGTCAACAATACTTTTTGGGAAGCTGACACTGCAGTAACTGCCGATGCTTTTTGGGACATTGTTAATCCCACAAGGGTACCTCGTTATCTGGAAATTCAAGCTCCAAAGATTGTCACGCTAATGAGGGATCTACCATCTAATGATGGTGGATCAACGCCAGTAAACAAAGTTAAACGTTCGCCCTTCAGTTTTACCAGTTTGAAACGTTATATTGCGATCACTATTAAAACAGTGGTTTGGTTTATCAAATTTATATTTGCTCCTGCTGTGGCCATTGGATTAGGAATTGCATTTTTATTGCATTTTCTTATGTCACCCGACCGTAAAAAGTCAAGATTGAAGCAGATCGAGATGATGAATTCCATAATATGGTTACCTAAAAAATCTGTTGATTCTTCGGAGAAGAGTGGTTGCTATCTTCCAAGGGTACTTACCTTACTTGGTCGTCACACTGCTGATGTTGATCTGTTGTGTGCCAATTCAAATGGAATGATCATTTCTACAGCCATAGATAAACATATAACTTCATGGGATGGGCGGGAAGGTGTTCCTTTAAAGAAATTGGAAAGATACATGCGTCGTTGCGCGTCATGCAAATGCGGGATAACAGGCGGGAAGAAAAGTTGTATATCTTGGCCAGTTAGAGCAATGTGTATGAGTGAAAAAATTGAGCTTGCTGCGGCAGGATTTGAAGATGGTGTTGTTCGCGTATGGGATATTAAAACGGGACAGGCTTCTCATATATTAAAAGACACAGTTGATGACGTAGAATCAGTAATGTCAGCAGTGATTGGGAATTCTCCAAGCGCGCGAGTCACCTGTTTGAAGTTAGTTGTTCCTTCAATGCCAAAATCGAAGATGTCCTCAAAATTAAGGTCTCAACCCGCGATGCTTATTTCTGCTTATCGTGATGGATATATTCGAGAATGGGATTTAATTTCAGGCAAAATTGTGCATACAATTGCCACGAATCAAAAGGCCGGTATCAGTTGTTTATGCGTAGTCGATGATGAAGATCAGGATTACATGAAAAAAGATTTACGTATGTATTCTGGTGCAAAAGATGGCTCAGTTCGATGCTGGGTACGCAAAATTGTTGATAATGACAAAGAAAGTTTTAAGAAAGATCACATGAATGAGACAGAAGAAAAGGAAAAACCAAAAAGCCGATGGAAGCCAGTGTATACGATTGTTGGACAGGTCGGTAATGTCATTACTAATATCGCTTATAAAGTAATAAAGACCAAAAAGAATTGGTATGGGATAGTTGTTACGGGGGCTGCGGATGGAGAAGTACGAGTGTACGATTATTTGACTGGCAGTTATATCACTTCACTAAGTCATGGTAATTTATGGAAGCAAAGACGCGAGCAAGAGAAACTACAAGCAAAAATATTGAAACAACAACAACAAAGGCAAGAACGACTACGAGAAAAACAAATGTATAATATAAATGAACATTCAGATTCGGAAGATGATGATGACTTTTATCATGATTCAGATTATGATTCGGATGATTCATTTGACGAATTTTTTCATAAAGAAGCTATTACGAACATTATAATCCATCCATTAGAACAACAAAGTTGTCCATGCGGTAGTGTCGAGACAGGCGGTGGATTTTGGGTAGTCACGAGTTCACTTGATGAGAAAGTACACTTTTGGCAATTGGTTCGGAATGTGATGGATTGTAGCTGCATGGCTTTACATATGACCATGACACTAGCGGAAAAAGGTCATGGCAATAATATGGTTTCAAAAGGACTATCAACTTTTGATAGTCGAATAATTGAGTTACATTATGATCCGCCGCATCAATATCATACGATCAATGAACATTCTAATAGAGATGTGTTTGAAAGGGATGAATTAGTTTCTTATCGAATAAAATTCATTGGTCGAGTTAGTCAATCAGGTGCTTCAGCGATAGTATTTTTGAGAGAAAATATTGTAGGTGTACGGCAGGTAAGAAAAGCATCGACTTCATCCTCAAAAATATCAAATTCACAAAGAAACAGAAATAATGGCACTGAAGATGAATGGGAAGCTTGGTTATTTAATCTGAATGACCCAAAAGCTTACGACAGTGTTCATGATAACAAAGATGATGATCTTGATAATGACCATCTATTTGATCTTGACGAGGCGGTAAAGGAGCTATCGGTGCGAACAATACCTTTAAAGTATGAAGATGAGTTAAACGAAGAAAACGATTTAATCTTACAAGAACAATTAAGAAATAAAAATATTCGGAGATCAAAATATCTAGCTCAACGACAGATGGATAGTCACAATTGGAACGTTAAATTAGCACCAACATTAACACCACCATCATCATCACCAGCCCCACCAACACCCACCATCCCTTTATCACATTTTCACGAACACAATGATCACGATCATTCAAATGATGAAGATCATCATCACCACGAAGAAGACGAGGAGCATAGTCAAGTCGTTGGCCAAGTCATTGATTACCGACAACGGAATTTAAAACGACGTGGAAATGCACTACACAGAGTATACCCGAATAATAGCAACACCACAAATAACGCGACGATAACACCCGATGATGATGATGATGATCAAATGTATGAACTTTTACCATTTGCGTATGTGAGACAATTAGTTAAAATTGGTGAGGATGGCATTGCAATTGGATATGGGAATTTCATTAAAGTCTTGTTATTCGATGAAATTAATCAAACGATATTAAATAAAAAATGTTAATAGTTCTTTTTGTTCCGTATTTTGTAATTAGTTTTTTTTTCCTCTTTTAATTCGTTTATTCATGGCGATCAATATCATTATTTCCATGAATTTACATTATAATATACTTGTATAGAATATTTTAGTTAATAATATTTTTATTCTTGAATAAAACTTAAAAAACCAGTTCTGTTATCTACGATCTCGTGAATGATGGCACTCGCGTATATCCTGGGGATTAGAAAGTGTGACTGCATTTTCCCGGTATACAGAATTGTTACGACATACGTCATACTGACGCCATTGTATCGAGGTGCGACTGCATCGAGGTACAAACTGTATCGCAAAGATCTTTAAACTTTCGTTAACCAAAAAGAAACGATGGCAACTGCTGTAAAAGAAGCTCTTAAAGACCTTAAAGGACGTCTCGAAGACAAGGTCGCCATTATAACAGGCGCTGGAAGGTAAAACCATTGAATGCACTAAACTATGTCTTCAAATTCTGTTTGACCTAAAATGGCGAATATTATTTATTATTTGTGATTAAAAAATGATGTTTAGTGGTATTGGTTTCGAATGTTGTGTAATATTTGCTAAAGAGGGCGCGCGAGTTGTTGCTGCTGATATTGACTTCAAAGCAGTCGAAAAGACCGTTGAAAGAATAAAGGATGTTATCGGGCCCCTTCATCTAAGTAAGCATGCTCTTCCTTACAAAGTTGATGTTACCAAGGAGGCAGAAGTTAAAAAACTTGTCGAGACAACGTTGAAGGAGTTTGGTTGGTATTGGATTATATGTGTATTATACGATTAAGTGAAGAATAATAATCGAAAATTCGATATATACATCATATAGGTAGACTAGATATTATGGTCAACAATGCAGGAATCATGCATCCGCATGATGATAATGCATTAAACACAGACGAAAAAGTTTGGTAAATAATTTGGTCTTAATCATTTTCAAGATTCTCAAATTACTAACATATATTTGATATCGCAATCCCAGGGACCTCACTTTTGACACTAATGTTAAAAGTGTTTGGTATGGCTCCAAGTATGCTATCGAAGCATTTCGTAGAAATGGCAAAGGTGGAAATATCATAAACATTGCAAGTTTTGTTGCAAGTATGGGATCTGCTACTCCACAATTAGCTTGTAAGGTTTTTTTTAAAAAGCTTCTTATTTCGTTTTCAATTAAATTGGCTTAGAAATTAACATGACTTTCGTTAAAATAGATACCGCTTCAAAGGGTGCAGTTTTGTCTTTAAGGTATCTAAAGATTTATTCTTTTTATACATCAATCCTTTCTATGGGGTTTTAAATACAATATCGTTTTCATAGTCGAGAATTGGCAGTTACCCATGCACGTGAAAATATCCGTGTTAATACAATTTCACCTGGACCTCTAAACACTCCATTGTTACAAAACTTCTTAGACAATGATGAAAAGAAACAACGAAGATTAGTTCATGTGCCATGTGGGAGATTTGGTAATTACATGTTTTAGATCTTCATTAAGAATTATGTAAAAAAAAAAACCATTTAACATCTTTATCATATAACATTTTAATTCAGGTGAACCAATTGAAATCGCACAGACTGCAATTTTCCTTGCTTCTGATGAAGCAAGTTATATAACGGGCGCAGATATTAAAGTCGATGGTGGAATTACTGCTGCTTACGTGGTTGGTATATTTGGTTTTTTTTTTGATGGATCCCTATCCATCTTTCTATAGATGATTATCTTTTAACCATTCTTTGCATTTTATTAGACACCCGAAGGTGCAACCAAGAGTGTAGCACCCAAAAATTGGAACAAAGGTGACAAAAAAGTCTCGCATTAGATTCGATTATTTATTCTCTATTTATTATTTCATATTTTTTTTCGAAATATGAAAACTAGAATCTACATGTATTTATTAAATTAAAAATGGATAAATGTGCTTTACATGACAATTGAACGTCTAAATCCTACCAAATCCGCGGCTTTCATTTTGCTACTCCGTTGCTATTTTCGAAAATAGAAATTTGCAACGGTGATAAAAATTATCGTTATTACAAAGGATTAGGGTAACCGCTATGGTTTCGGGTGACGCTTCTTTACACACATAAAAAACTAGAAAGTGTGTAACGGTATCACTAAATCAAGAATAACAATAATAGCAATAATAGCAATAATAGCAATCATCCCTTATGATAGGTCATTCATTCATTGCATTATTGCAATGTTTCAATTATTAAGATTAGAGTTAAGTTTCGGAATGGACTTATTGATAAATCTTATATGCATGAACCTTAGATTTGAAATTTCTCATGAAACTGAAACTTGCTTTTGTCTCTCGTGTAACTAATTTTGATCTGATCAAAAAAGGGATTGACTGCATGTGTTTGCCATGCAAACAATCATTAAATGTGTAATGACAATTGTTTGAATCACTTTTGGTTCATCGTTATTGCTTAGGATAATAGTAATTAAATGAATTAGCTTAAATAAGCCGATATTGATCCATCTCTAAAAATAGATATAAACCCCGAAGGAATCGTTTCTTAATTTTTAAAAATTTTAATTTTTAAATAAACCCTTCTATTATAATATTTTCAAATGTTACAGACAACAAAGGAATTACTCTGGAGGGCTGCAATGCGGTCTTCTAAAAACCCAATAGAAATGATTGTATTTTGCTTATTTATCGCTTCATTTGCTTATGCTGCTCTTTTCAGGTCTCTTATTGAATCAAGTTACGTGATAAATCAAACACCAAATATCGAGCCAACAAAAGTAATCGCTTGGCCCGGGACTAGTCAATTCGTTCCTTTAACAAAGAATGATTACATCGCCCAAGCAATTCGCATACAACTCAAACAAATGCTCTTATCAAACCCATTAAAGCACTTTAATAAAATTAACTCGACTACACATAACGTCCTCAATGCAAAAGTACTTGAAATAGTTTCCCAGTTTCAAAACTCAATTGAGAATGAATTTTTTGTCCTTGATGGGAAAAATAAACTATACTTTAATGATGATCTATGCTATAAATTAAATGATAATATAAACTCTACTTGTTTCACGACTATCTCATTGGCCATCTGGGATCAAGCTTCTGACATCCTAAGCGTGGAGAAACCCATTGCCCATCAACACAAACATTTAATACACAATGAACTTTTGAAAAATGCAGAGACAATTAGATCAAATCATGGTGTCGCTTCATTACTTTTGACTTATGCATTCAATTTTTATGGACCGTATCATGCACATTGGGCGAATTTATGGGAACAAAAAGTTGCCGAATATAACAGCGATCATTTGATATCAAATGGTAAAAATCATCAATTAAATGCAGAGAAAGGTTCTCTCGCATCTTTGGCATTGTCGACTGGAAATCTCATCTCAAAAGTTAGGGAATTAATAAATGTATGTGCTTAGATTTATTTCTCGATAATTTTATTATTATGATTCTATCTTTTTAATGATCATTTCTCTTTTTCCTTTATCCCTAGAAAGCTGATACTATTGATATTTTTGTGATTTTGGCCGGGTATATTCTGATGCATCTCACATTCTTTGCCCTATTTTTAAATATGCGTAAAATTGGATCAAGATATATCCTTGGTAAGTATCCCTTTCAATTTTATTTTAATTCGTAATTACCAATCTTATCTTTTCATTTATCATACAGCAATATGTGTAATGGCAAATGGCTTTTTCTCTTTCATGTGCGCGATATTGACGATCAATTTGTTCGGTGTCTCGGTCAATCCGATTCTCTTAAGGCACGTTTAATGCTCAATTTAATGTCATAATTATCTTTTTGAATTTCATAGATTAATATAATATATATATATATTTTTTTTTATCATATGAATTTAGTGAGGCAATTCCTTTCTTAATTATCACCGTTGGTTTCGAAAAACCAGTTAGCTTAACAAAAGCTGTTCTCCAGGCCTCACCCACAAATCGAAATTCAACTCAATTTGAAGAAGCCAATTCTTCGGATATTATCCCAAATAATGTTCGAGACAATATCATGGAAGGTGTCCAGAAGTCTAGTCCCTCAATTGTCCGAGACTATTTGATTGAAATCGCAGTCTTGATATTTGGAGCTTTGTCAGGTGTTGCTGGATTACAGGAATTTTGCTTTTTAGGCGCGTTCATTTTATTGTATGATTGCATTTTTCTATATACTTTTTACACCGCTATGCTGACTCTAAAACTTGAGGTGTGTTTTGATCTTGGTTCTCCCTCTAATTATAGATTTCGCACAGCATCCTAATTATGTTCCTATTCTTATTAAAAATAGATAAATCGCATTCGTCAAGCTCCCATTAAAAAAACCTTGGTGGAAAAAGATGAAATAACAAGTAAACCGGCTTATATTCGACAAAATATCTTAAAAGCATTTCGTGATAATACAGTCGAAACTGATGCAAAAAAGAAATATGACAATCCCATGATTGCTCGTGTTAAATTGATTATCGTAAGTATACCCATTGATTTCATCTTTTGAATTATCGAGACGCCTAATCTGAAATTAATATGAAATATTTCTTATCAGATCGCTGGATTTGTAATTATGCACGTGATGAATTATGCCACTACGCTTCACACGCATGACGAATCCAATTCACGACAAAATTTGAATATAATAGATGATCAACGGACAGAAGTGAATGAGTTAACAAATACACCTATTCTTAATACTTTCCTCGAATATCACAAAAAAAGCTCTAATGCGCATCTGCCTCTTATTATTGATATCGCAGCACCATTGATGTTTAGTGTGACTCAAGACGGCAATAACCCTTTTTCTCAAACACTTTATAAAAGCGTAGATTCAGTCATGGAATTGTGGTCCTATTTTGTACAAGATCCAGTTTTATCAAAGTGGATTTCATTAGGGTTATCTCTTTCTATTTTTTTGAATGTGTATTTATTGAACTCCTCAAAAGCAGCTCACGACATTGCAAGAGATTCAAAATCGTCGACTGAGTTTAATTTTCAGAGGAAAGGTTCAAATGCTTCAGCTGCTACTACATTAAAAGAGAAGACGCATGATACTTATATATCGTCAAATCCCCAAAGTAGCGTTAGTAACACGCCAGTAATTGCTGTTAACGCAAATTCGGAGATTTCTATACAAAAAGAAAAAACTGAATTGCAAATTCCATCGACTAAACATGCTGATTTACCTTCAAAGCCTCGTTCTATAGATGAACTATTAAAGATACTTAAGACTCCAGAACAAGGTTCATCAGCATTAAGTGATGATGAAATATTGCATCTGACGATAAATGGCAAAATCGCGCAATATGCATTAGAAAAAACTTTAGGGAACTTGGAAAGAGCCGTGAAAATACGCCGGGCTTTGATTTCTAGAGCCTCACTGACCAAATCATTGGAAAATTCATTATTACCAGTGGAAAATTACGATTATGGAAAGGTCATGGGTGCATGTTGTGAAAATGTTATCGGATATATGCCAATTCCAGTTGGTGTTGCTGGTCCGTTAAATATTGATGGAGAATCAATTCATATTCCCATGGCCACTACAGAAGGCTGTCTTGTTGCTTCAACTTCCCGTGGTTGCAAAGCAATCAATGCGGGAGGTGGGGCTACAACAATTCTAATTAAAGATGCTATGACTCGTGGTCCTTGTGTTGAGTTCCCTAATATAAAACGCGCCGGAGATGCCAAATTATGGATAGAGAATGAAGGATATGCTATCATCAAAGAAGCTTTCGAGTCTACTTCACGATTTGCTCGTCTTCGAGAATTAAAGACCGCACTTGCTGGTAAATTACTTTTCATTCGATTCGCTACGTTCACTGGTGACGCGATGGGAATGAACATGATTTCGAAAGGGTGCGAAAAGGCCTTATCAGTAATGTCAGAATATTTCCACGACATGCAAATCGTCTCACTATCCGGTAATTACTGGTAAGAAATAAATAATTTGAAATTCATTTATATATTCAATAAAAATTAATCATTTCTCGACACATTAGTACGGATAAGAAACCAGCCGCTATCAATTGGATAGAAGGACGAGGCAAATCAGTGGTTGCAGAAGCAATCATACCAGGTTCTGTTGTGGAAAAAGTATTAAAAACAAGTGTCGCAGCACTTGTGGAACTAAATATTTCAAAAAATTTAATTGGTTCGGCGATGGCTGGATCAATAGGAGGTTTCAATGCACATGCTGCCAATATATTGACTGCTATTTATCTCGCGACCGGTCAAGATCCTGCACAAAATGTTGAAAGTTCAAACTGTATGACTTTAATGAAAGCGTAAGTCAGTTGTTTAAAACATTTTATTGCTAATTTTCCATATAAATATTAATTCATATCTAAATCTTATCTAGTGTTGACAACGGTGAAAATTTGCATCTTACCTGTACCATGCCCTCAATAGAGGTTGGCACAATAGGCGGCGGGACTATACTCCCACCTCAAAGTGCGGTCTTAGATATGCTAGGCGTGCGAGGCCCTCATCCAACCACACCCGGAGCAAATGCCCAAAAACTTGCACGGATTATTTGCGCAGCTGTAATGGCTGGTGAACTCAGTCTTTGTGCAGCGCTTGCTGCGGGAGATTTAGTAAAATCTCACATGGCACACAATCGAGCCACTCCCAAACACGAACATCAACACGACCTTGTAATTCAATCGCATCATACAGTTAAACACAGCAATTCACAGAAAATTACCACACTACCTCCAACACCAAGGACTTTTACTGACCCTTCATCATCAACCGCAACAATAATAGAGCCTATGATACCAATTTCAAAATTTGAATCAGATAGTAAGAAAATACCTATAAATGATGATATATCCCAAAAACCATGTACACCGGGTTCTTGCCTCAGATCATAGAAATTTGTAGATATAATTTCAAGGAGTACAGAAATAAGTATAGAATTTCATTAAAAATAATTCCTTAATACCATTTAATTAATTAATATTATAGCATTAATTAATGAATATGTATATAATTTGAGAAAAAACACCTGAATTAATTAATTAGAATTTATATTTCATTTTGATGGATTCGGAATTCACTTAACTCATTTTAATTCTAAACTTTTTATTCCAATTTGTGCTAATTCCATATTATAATAATATAATTCAATTTATTTTATAAGTTATATATACATTTTTAATAAAGCTTTTTTTGACAATTAATATATTTGTATTTCTTATAAGAAATTATTTTTAATAATTTTAGATAATTGACTTTTGATATATAAATAAAATAATAAATAATTTATAAAAAATAATTATTATTTAATAATAAAATATATATAATAATTTTCATAATTATGAAATTAGAAGATTAATTTTATTAATAAAATATAATAAAAATTGAAATTTTCTCTATATTAAACTTTATAATTTTTAATTTTTGTTTTATATTAAAATAAAATTTATAAGTTATAATTTAATATATATTTTTTTCAGATTTTTTCTGAAAGAATTATTTTAATTAT
>CAJVPS010001984.1:0-13557 GCA_910591765.1 Ambispora leptoticha | reverse complement strand
TAGAAACCTTTGTCATTATTGAAAGTTATAGTCTAATTCCCCTCTTGTTATCTTTAATTATTTCAGTCTCTCCCAACTCAATATTGTTAAGGTGAATTAAAGTGAAATCCCACTTACTAATTTGCCGTAACAATATATTAAGATATAATATAAGATATATTCTTATTTATATATCTTGATTTTAATCTAATATAATTAATAAAAATATATTAAATCTAATAATAACTAATATATAATAATAATAGAAAAGTAATATAAAAAAACTGCATAACAAAATAATGATTAGTTATGATAAAGAGATAATAATTTGAAGAATGAGATAATAAAAATTAATAACAAAATATATTAATAACAAGACAATAAAAAAACTTAAGAATTAATCTATCTATTATTTAACACTGGTATTACAAGTTTTCATTATGAAAAATATACTGAAAAATAAGATAATGAAAAGAATGTAGTGAACTCAAAAAGCTGATTAAGAATTTAAGAGAAGTGTATAATTGAACAAGAGTCTATTAAAAATAAATAACAAAGTATATTTAAACTGACTAAATTTAATGAGAAGTATATAAACTAATAGAGAATTCATCCAGATAAAATATTCAAATAAATAATAAAAATAATGAGAAGAAGTTTATATAAAAATATTAGTTTTTTTTTACTATTTTTTTACTATTTTTTTTTACCAAATTTATCTCTTGTATTATTAATAATAAAGTATATAATTAATATATTAAATTATATGTTATAAAGAATAAAATTATATAATATATATAAAAAAAGATCTAAAATTTATTTTAATTTTTTATATTAAATGATATAATATTATTATTAATCTTGTATTTATTTAAATAATAATATAGGATTATATCAATTAGAAAAATAGTAATATATTATACTTAAGTCTTTTTATCTATAATTTCTTGAATTAAATAATAATTTTAATTTATATTATTTAAATAAGTATATTTTTATTTAATTTTTCTAAGTATATAAGTAGTTTAACTAAAAGATAAGATAAAAATTTTAAATTAAAAGACTATTTTTCTTTAGTATTTTAATAAGTTTAGTTATATTTTATATAAATTAATTAAATTATTCTTTATTATAATTTAAATATTAAATTAAAATATATATATATATATATATATATAAAATATATATATAGTATAATATAAATATTAAAAAATAATATTTGTAATAATTTTATTTACTATTATTAATTTATAAGATTATTTTATTAATAATTGTAAATAAGATAAAATATGATATAAATAATTTTAATTTATAAACTTATAATTTTATTATTTGAATAATATTTAAATTTAAGATAAAATATAAAATAAAGAATATATATTTATAAAAAAAATAAATACAAAATATAAATAAATAAATAATAATTAATTAAATAAAATATATATATTTAATTATTTTAATTCATATTTCTGAAGAATAACTAATTATAATTTAATAATTATAAATAAGATAAATAATAATATAAATAAATAAAAAAAGAATAAATTAAATAATAAGAAAATATTAATTAAAAATCTAATATAAATCTAAATTTATAATTATAATATATATAATAATTATTTATATGATAATATATAAAATCTAATTAATTAAATATATGAATAATTATTTGTATATTTAATATGAAATTAATCTTTAAGAAAAGTAATACAAAAAATAATCTATTATATAGATAATATAAAATAAAAATTTAATATTATTACAAGTAAATAAGATTAAAAAATTATTAATTTAGTTTAATTAAAAAAACTAATTAATTAAGTTAGTTAATTATATTATATATTATAATTAATTAATATTTGTAATTATATAATTTATAATTATATTAAAAATATTATTAGTAATTAAAATTAATTATAATATAAATATGATTATATAAAAATAAATTAAATATAAAATTAATTAGTAAATAAAAAATATAAGTATAATAAAATATAATTATATATATTTAAAATTTTATATAATTTAAATAAATATTTATTAAATAATAAATAAAAAAGATTAATAAAATATTTTAAATTTTTTATAAATAATTTTTTTAAAAAAAATTTTTATAAAAATATTTTAATTATAAATAATTTTATAAAAATAAATTATTAAATACTTTTAATTAAATTTATTTACTAAATTATCAAGTATATATATTTAAAATTTTATATATTTAAATAAATATTTATTAAATATAAGTAAAAATATTAATTTTAATTTTTTTATTATATATTATAAATAATTTTTTATTAAATTATAATAAATTTAAAGAAAATAAGTTTTTTTAAATTATATATATATAAAATAACTTTTATAATTATAAAATTAATTTTATTAATAAAATATAATAAAAATTAAACTTTTTTTTATAAAAGTTTATAAGTTTATTATAAAATAATTTTTATTTTTATATTAAAATAAAGTTTATAAATTATAATTTAATATATAATATTTTTAATTTTCTGAAAGAATTTTTCTTTATAAAATTATTAAACTTTTTCTAATTAAAAATGAAATTTAATTAGAGAAAAATTTTGTAATAACTTTACAATTAAAATAATTCTTTCAAAAAAAATCTGAAAGATTATATATTAAATTATAATTTATAAACTTTATTTTAATATAAAAATAAAATTATTTCTTAAAAAAATTATAAACTTTTATATAAAGAAAAAATTTTAATATTTATTATATTTTATTAATAAATTGATTTTTTAATTCTATAATTTTAAAAGCTATTATATATAATAAAAATCAAATTTCTTATATATAATAATTATTTAAATAATATATTAATTTTATAACTATTGGGATCTAATTACAATAATAATTAAAAGTAATACAACACTTAAATTTTTACTAATTATAATTAGTAAAAAATTTAAGTATTATATTACCTTTGATTGCCATTGTATATTAAAATTAAAAAATACAGAAAATATAATAAAAAAATTAATATAACTATTAATATTACTTTATTAATAAATATAAAATATATTATATTAAATTATTACTATTATTAAAAATTACAAATATATTTAAAATTACAATATATATATTTTATTAAAATTAAAAATTTCATATTAATATAAATTTAGATATTTCAGATAAATCAAAATAAAAATATATTATATTTCTTAATAAAATTATAATTCTTAATAATATATATAATTTAATTAATTTAATATAATATGCTTTATATTGATAATTGATATTTGTAAAATTATATTAAATTTATTGATATTCAATTATGAAATATTTAGAATCAATGCAAATTTCACTTCAACTAAGTTTTATAATTATATTTTTCATATTCCGAAGATATAATTATATAAAGATCTGACTGTATATAAATTTTTCAAAAAATACATAAATGAAACTTTTTATGTGCATAATATTTTCAATATGTGCTTATTATAGATAGAAAATTATAAAATTTATGATAAATTAAAAAAATAATAGACTTAATATTTAATTCTTTTAACTCGAGAAAAGAGAAATCGTAGCATATAGAATAAAGAAGTTGTTAAAATCACATGATTTTTATAAATACTGTTATCCAAATGAAGACATTGCATTTTTGCTTATAAAGCGACCACCTATCTCGAAATTTTGACTATGAAACCACTTTCCATGTTCTAATGAAAAATTTTTTTGCCATGGCTAGGTACTACTTATATTGCACAAGGATTACCCTTAAAAATCACATGAACCTGTGGCTTGTGGCTTATAGCAGGGGTAAAAGGAAATTTGAAATTTGGCGGGTCTTATAGAGCTAAATATGACAATCAATTAATGAGCTATATGTACTTCGGAGTTAAATTCTGAAACGTTATTCTTTTTATTTTATAACCCATTTTTAATTAGATGCAGTAAATCGGAGAATTCTACACCGATAAATTCTAATTTCGGCTCTTTTATGTGTAATTCTTTTTTAGAATTGATAATAAAGCATTTGACTGATAAATAGTGGCACAACATTTCTTCAGCCTATAACAACGTTTGTTTTATCACGTGATTATGCGGTAAATTATTCGTCCAATAAAATATGCGAAAAGAATAAACGAAGTCAAAAATAACACAACAAAAGTCTGTGTCCCTTGTTGATTATGTGGTGGGTCCTTTCTTTGAAATGCATGGGTAATCTGGGAACTAAAAGACAATAAAATGAGCTGGGTCATTTCTTTATTAAGAATAAACACGTTTTTTACCATTCCGAAATATTAAATTGATCAATTTAATTTTGTCCTGCTACTGTTCCTAGTTGATCTTATAATTATTTTAATTTTTAATAATAACTGAAACTTTATAAATATCCCGGCCAAACGACGATGCCTGCCTTTTGATTTTTCGTTTTTTGTATTTAATTCTCTCTCGCTCTCTCCCTCTCTTCCTCTCTTCATCTATCATTTCTCGTTCACTCAATTTATGAATAAATAATATCAAATCACGTAACGTTATCTTAATATTGTTATCTCTCACGCCACAACTTTCTGATAATAAATAACATTCTTCCCACCATTAACTTTTTGATAATAACAAATAAATAAAATACTCTCTTCTACTCGTCAAAAAAGATAATAAACGCGTAAAAATGCAATTTCAAGCACAGAGTCTCAAACGTAAACTTGATAGTGAAGATGAAAATCGCGAAGTTTGTATTGTTATTTTGGTTCATCACATCAATAATACATTATAAATGTTATTATTTAAAATAAATCACACATTATATAGGATATTTTCATATACAAACGACATAATCACAGTGTTGTCACGGTCGATAATAGCATTCAATCCAATGAATCTTCGTTCGTATCAACTCCAACAACTGAGGATGAAATGGATATTGACACGCCTCTTTTCATTAATCCAAGCTCAACTGCAGCATTCAATTCAAATCCAAATCAATTTCATCATCATCAAACAGAAGTGATACCTGCAATAATGATGAGCGTAATGAAGCATCAGACCCCATCACCATCAATTTGTTGCGTTAAAGATAATCAACACGAGAAGTTAATTCGTTTCGGTTGCATGTATTAATAAATAACAATGCTTTACGAGGACAAATTATGTGAACGATTACAACACACAGAGAAATGTTTGTATTCAATCAATCAATCATCAACGTGAAAGGAACTGCTTATTTGAGGGAACAATTCTTTATGTATATAGCGTTTTTTTTTTAATTTTTTTAATTTTCCTTTTCTCCTTCTCTGCCAATCTTTAATATTACTTTAAAGCGACAATAATAATAACAATAAGTAATTTCTATTTTAGTTCAGTTTGTTCTAGAATATCACAGAATCCCAATTACTTTTTATCTTTTTACTATTATTATTTTGTATGTGTTGACGAAAAATTTAAACTTGCAGCGCATAACGATAGTAAAATAACAATGGTTTACATCGAGACAAAGCATACCAAAAGAAAGAACAATAAACACAATCTCTGGTTTATTTCATTTTTTGGTCTTGTGATTGCGGAGATCCTGACAATAAGACATGCACCCGTTTTGAACATCACTTTGTCTCTGGATACCATGTGCATACCACGTTTTTTTCGTTCTAAGGATCAAAAAGTTACAAAGCTAAGACTAAACGAGTTTAGTGTTTTATCCCCCGCATTGCGTTATTTTTGCTTTTTCCGTGTGAATAATAATATTATTCTTATTGTTCGCCGTTCAAAACAATATGAAGTTCTATTTTTTGGAACAATCATTTCGATTCACGTGACTCAAAATATGAGAAAATAAAAAAATTCTTTATTTGGCATAGATTTTAAATAACATACATAGTGAAAAGAACAAAAGTCTGGTTATTTTTAAAATTGGTTAGAAAAAGATATTATTTATTCTCGAACATATATGTACATAAATTATTTACCTTTGACGTTATAATTTGGTTTTATTTGCTTCAACACTTGCATTCATCTGGTTTACATGCGCAACTATCCCCACAATTGCAATTGCTTTTATTTGAAAAGATGAAATAAATATATCATGATAAATATTTGATATTTGGCCAGTCAGAACTTTATATGCACAAACTTACGAATTTCCGCAAAGCGCCGGTTTATCCCCATCATAAACGTTCGGACCGCTTGAAACGTCATTACGATTGCATGATGATCCTTTAGTAGGCGACATTTTCAATTTTTCTGATAGAAAATTTGACGGCCCTGTTTGCTATTTTATAACGATATAGTGGGTATTGAACAATTGTGGTTCATATTGGTGCGTGGGAAATCTTATGATCTTGGCATCATATTATGGTAACAGGTTTTTTCTGCATGTCAGATTGGTGCATGTTATCGTTATTTAGAACAAAAATTAGTCCTAGTCTAAACTTTATCTCACTTCTTTATTTACAAAAATAATAACACAAAATACGTGTAGCTGCATAATCGTAAATGTATCAATGCCACATACAAGTTCTTTTATAAAAAATAATGACGACGGATACAGGATGTGAATGCTAAATACATGTCTTTTTTCTATGCACGCATTTCTCATCAATCACTAGCGTCCACACTAATTTCAACTACATGTCCGTCATTTTTTACGCCAATTGAATTTTTGTCATTTTCATTAATCGACGAATCAGAACCTTCAGCAGCAGCGGTAGCTGCTATTTTTCGTGCATCGAAATTTTCTTCCATCTTATCATACCCGGCCAATTTATAGTATACTTTAGCCAAAATAAAAGTAAGGATGAATAGCCCTAAAATAATATAACCGATCGTGCCAAAATCATCTCCCAAGTTAGAAAAAAAGTCCCAAAATGGACCACTCAAATTTGCTTTTTCGCTAATAATATTCAATAATTCAATTCCACCAATCAAGAATGCCACGGCAATTGAAAGGAAGGTAACCACTAGATTATAATATATTTTACGAACCGGATTGATATATGCCCATGTATAAGTACCCAACATTAAAATGCCATCAATGGTATCGATTAATGCCATTCCAGCGGTGAACAACAATGGAAAGAATAAAATCAGCCAGATAGGAAATCCTCGGGAAGCTTGAAATGCTGAAATTCCGAGTAACCCAACTTCGGTACTTGTGTCAAATCCGAATCCGAATAGCACTCCGAGTGGATACATTTTCCAACTTGCGTCAATGAATCTGAAAATTGGTGAAAAGAATCTACCAAGTAATCCATTTCTATTAAGGATATCATTAATGTTTTCTTCTTTATAAGAACCGGTTTTTTTGAGGTGTCTAAAAGACCGATATATCGAGATGAACACGATCAAATTCATAATACCGATTACGAAAAGAAACGTTGCAGAAACCGAAGCGCCAATTAAACCTCCGGTCTCGCCAATGTTACCAAATCTATCTTCAAATGCCGTTGCGGTGGCAGCAAGTACAATTGTTGTTATTATCACAATTGTTGAGTGGCCCAGCGAGAAAAATAGTCCAACTGCAACTGGTCTGTTCCCGGATTGAAGTAATTTACGGGTAACGTTATCAATCGCGGCTAAATGATCAGCATCAACTGCATGACGAAGTCCTAATGTGTATGCTAATGCTGCAGTTCCCATTTGTCCGGGATAATTACGAAATAAAAGAGCACAAGCAATCCAGGTTCCAACATTAACTAGACTCAATGCAGACATAATCAAGAGAATTTTTTGTGTTAATGGTGAATTGAAATTGAATTTCATATCACCTGTATTGATTTCATCGAGTTCATTTGTTATTATACCAGTATTATTGTCGTCTTTTTTTGATGCAAATTTCCGTGTGTTGTCCTCTTCAATTTTTACGGTAAAACGGAAGTCTTCTTTTTCATTAATAGGCTTTAAATTTTCATTATTAACATTTTTATTGTCATCATCCATTTTATAATTGTCCTATGGAAATATTTCCAATAAAAAGATAAAGACGTATTTAGCTTCTTAAATAAAAGAGTACTTTGGTTTTCTAAAAAATTTTCTTAATATTGCCAACCTTTCTTTCGAATTTCGTGTAATGTTACAATGCATCTACGCCGAAACTAGTTTTAGCATGTACATGTATATAGAGACCGCATTGTGCATGATTGTGTATGGGAAACTTTTTTTTTAATAACATTATCGGAGATACTAAATTCATGAAATTAAATAATTTACCATTAATAGGAAAAATTTATTAACAACACGGAAATTCCTTTGAATAAAGAAACGAAGGGTTATTTTGACAGGTATGACAAAGCTTTTTCGTCTACGACTATTGGTGCATTTCCATGCATGCACCATATAAACTTCTATGCGCAAATATATCGACATCAGATATTTAAATACTTTTTCTAGATTATAATCTAACAGTCTAACGATATATATTCTAATATATTACATTCTAACGCTGACATTATGCAATAAATTTAGAAAGGTGTGAGCGGATCCCCTTTTTTAACTCTTTCCACATTCTTAGCATTTAAATCTTTTGTGACTTTGAATAAATTACTTTGCCAATAGAAATCTAATCGTACTCGGAGGAAATAAGGATAAGCGGGATAACAGATGCTTGCAACATAATCCAAAAGATCATAATTCACTGATCTTGCAAGATCGCCCAGACAGATCTTTGGTTTAGTAAGCGGTTTAATGGAGGTAAATGTGTCTTCAGTTAAGCCGATTCTAAAGAAAAAGAAAGATTGATAAATATTAAAAATGACGACAATAATTGTTCTCTTGATCCCATATGAAAATTTAAATGATTAATTTACGTTTCATCAATAGCCTGCCACTTTACACGTCCATACATGTTTTCATCAGCCTTGATTACATTAGAAGCATTTTTACACCATTCTGTGAAACTTTGATTTAAACTCGCAGCACTTCCATCTGGTGCGGTGTATGTATAGGAATCAGTCAACCAATAATTTTTACTATTAATCCAAGGCATACGATTCGGCGTCGAGTCATAAAAGTAGCCGAAAAAGATTACAATTCGTTGATTAGTTTCAATCATTTGTCGTAAAGTTGGCCATGGTTCGTTATTATCTTTCCGTGTGACTAGCATTGAATGTCCCGGTTCAGTAATGAAATATTGCTCTAATTTTGATTGAATGCCTCCAGCAAGTGTTGCGTAGTCACCATCCCCGTCGTTGAATTCAATCGTTATAATCTCGTTCGGGTTTGCGTTCAAAAAATCACGTATCGCTTGGAATAATGGTTCAAATCCACCTCCAATTGCTCGAATACCTTGGCTGCCATGACATCTAACAACTTCGTTGGTGTCTACAGTTACACAAGAATCAAAATCGAAAAGACGGATTCCTATTGAAATAAAATAATTAATAGTTTTGATTATTACATGTATTAGACAAGAAAGCTTATTCCAATTAAAAAAAATTCTAACCATCTTTTAATTGTGTTGCTACATCGTGTCCCACGTTATCCTCAAACAGACATTCAACTATTTCTTTTGATACTCCATTCTGAAGGCAAAGGATATCAAATAGGTTACATAATTTCGAAACAGGTTTGATTTTATTACTGCAAACGGCGGCTGCAGATTTACAATCAAATTTTAGGTCATATGCTGCACTATTGTGCGTACCAGGATGTGTCTAAACGTAAAGCAATGAAAATTGCCAATAAGAGATTTGAATTAAAAAATTTTTCATAATGATAGCGTTGGTCAGTATTTTAATTTACCACTTGATCATATCGTAAATCACACAGATCTGCGCTTCCGTTACAAACTAAGTCATCTCTACGCTTAAGAGATTCTATCGTTGTCGGGAAAGCATTAGATTCTTGTAGGATATCTGTTAATAAGATAAGAGATATAGTTAAAACTAAGTAACAGAGATATATCGACGACATTTTTATGTGTTAATATTCTTTATGTTGGCTACTCGAGGGGCTCGTTTTCGAATTGTTTCTTACCAGTGCGATTGGTTATATACAAAATTTACTAGTAATTTGTTATTACGCGCGTGTCGGCTATTACATGCACTTTGAAACCCATAAAAAATCGACAAGATACATAAGATACATACATGTGTAATAAATATTGATTATCTAATATTGGTTTCAACTTGTGATGTTTTTTTTCTTTAACTTTCAATAAATTAAATTAGAATCTTCAATGCGAATCTTTAATGTAAAATAGATTATCAAGGTTAAGAGAAAATGTGGATATTGTGACGAAGTCATAATAGCTTGAAAGGTGTAATGCATATAAGAATGTCATTAACAAATGTGTAGTGGTAGGCATTTGCATGAGATAATGGCATTGGCGTCCCCCCTTTAGGCTTAAAGTTCTATGTATCGTCAAAACTTTGCATTGTTAAGATTTTACAACCAATTACTATTACATACATCTACCAGTGTTGGTCAATTTAATGGTCAAACCGTTTTAAATGACCTCTTGTTATACGAAATTTATTCAAAGATCATTGACCAACACTGTACTCTGTGTTAGTTGAAATTAAGATTCAATTGGGGGGGGAACCTACAGATTTACTTTTAATTATTCTTTAATTAATACATACATTACTGACGATAAAAATAAAATTCAAATACATGGGAACAATAGAATGCGATGTCTCAAGTATTTGCACCGATCGCTTCATAAAAACACATGAAAAGATCAAGAGTTATCACCAAAAAATCTTCGCAGCTGATTAATAAAGCGAATCGCAATTGACTGATATTTTCACATGAAATAAATATATCGTGATTGGTTTAAATCGGCAATTTTATTGTGTAAATATAAATATATATATATATATAAGTTAACAAAACGCAAACTCGATATAACTAAAAAATAAGAAACTTAGATTTCGCTGGAGCTCTACTGTGATTATAGTTTTATAACGACAAATGCTCCTGATTCCAGCTCGTGCCTGAAACATGTATTTTAACCCTTATAACATGATTTAAGTTAGAATATTGACAAAAGAGGTTATATTTCCACACATTTTTTTTGCAATTGCCCCCCAGGGACAATAATTTTATGCAAATTGCACAACCGCATAAACTGCATAATAGAGTTTGTAATGCATGATTAATTAGATTCAACGCATAATACAAGTCAGCCTCCCTATAACGACACTTTTTATAACGGAATTCTCTCTATAGCGACCAAAATTTTCTATAATTATTCATATATTTCTAAAAGAAAATTTTGACCTCTATCAATGACATTCTCTTTATAAAGACAAAATTAGCCTGGATATTTGATATCATTATAAAGGGTTTAACTTGTATCGCATAAAAAATAAAAAATATCGCAAAAAAGTTACTGATCATGTGATTTTAAGAGGTAAACCAATAAAATCGCAAAGATCAAAGTGAAATCATTTATAGTTAATTATATTCAACAAATTAGTATAATATAATATATTATATAATTAAAACTTTGCTAAGTAATATTTAAAGAAATTTCTCTTGGTATTATTTAATCTAAAGTTCATATTTATCAAATCTAAATTCTTATTTTTATACCAATTCCTTGCATATTTTACTTATATATACTATTTTCAATTATTTTCTTAAACTAGTATGCATTTAACTCGTTATCTTTCAAATTAGAATTATTATAATAGTGATGTATTTTAGTATTTGTAGAGATTCAAATAAGTTTTTTATTTCTTAATATGAAGTTGAGATTGATAATATAGTTATAATTCTTCTCAAACTTTAAGACTATAAATATATAATTAAGATGATCTTGTTTGATTTGAAAGTAAGAAATATAATATATTTTAACTTTGATTTTTTTAAAAATAAATTCTAGCTTATAAGTTATGTATTATTAAGATAGATTATTTAGTTTAATTTCATATATTTATCTCTTTACTAATATCTCTTGATAATTTATTCAAGAAATAATATAAAGTTAATATTTTTTAAATGATATTAACTAGTATTAATTAAGTTATAAGATACTATCTAATTTTTTAAATATAATTATTATTATTTATTATAAGTTAAAAAATTGATTTTAATAATATTAATAATACTAAGAGTTATAAAAAGATTATAAATTTCTTCATAAAAATATTAATAAGAATATTTCTAATTATAAATTCAAATAATGAAACTATTAATTTAAAAGTCTATATAGATAATATTATGAATATATAATATACTAATAATTTATTTTAAGTAAAATAATACTAAATTCTAATTAGAAATTATATAAATTATAAGAAGAAAAGTTAATAAATTATTAAAAGATAAAATATATTTTGATAAACTATTATTTTTTTTTCTAGTATTTGAGTATGAAAATTTTATCAGAATGATAAAAGACAAAAAATAATTTTTATCATATATAATTATTTAATTTTATTATCATTTGATAATATTTAAGATAATAATTTAAGTATTTTATATATTAACTAATCTTTTAGAATAATTTTATATGAAATAAATATAATTATTAATATTAATATAAATAAATTAATATATAATATTTAAATATATAATATAGTTTATTAATTTTTATAATAAATATAAATATTAATAATAATATATTTTTTAATTAATTTTTTGAAATTAATAGAATTAAATTGAATAAGAATTTTATTATAAAGTTTTTTATTTCAGTTTTTTAGTAAAATTTATATTTAAAAGATAATAAAAGATATATTATTATTATTATTATTATTATTAGAGAAAAATATAATAATATATTAGATAAATTAAGAAATATTAAGATAAGATTATTAATAAAAAAGATATTTTTATATTTAATATAAAAGACTTCTAAATATTAATAATTTTCTTGAAAATATCTTTATTATAAAGAATAGAATTTCATATAGAGAAAATAGAAATAATTATAAGAAATATTATTTTTAATTTTATAAATAACTTAAATAAAAATTTATTATTATTATTTTTATATCTTTATCATATATAAATAAAGTTAAATTTATTTATGAGTTATATAAAAATAAGTTTAAATTAAAAGAAAATAAAAATAAATTTGTTATTATAATAAAAGTTATTTGAAATAGTATAAAAAAAGCTTATTATATATTATATTTACTTTAATATTATAAAAAAATATTAAGAATAAAAAAAATAAAATATTTATAAGATAAAAAAGTATAAAATATAGAAGAATATTTATTATTATTATTATTTAGAATTATTATAATATAATTTTATCTTTTACTTATAATAATCTAATTTAATTATAAAAAATAAATATAAGATATTTGATAATATAGAAATTACTTATATTATATTTAAAATATAAGATATAACTAGCTATTATAAATCTGTATTAAGTTTATATTATAATATATAATAACTATTAGAAGTTATATAATACTTAAATTTTTGCTAATTATAATTAGTAAAATATATATTTTTCTTTATATATAAAAATTTTTAATTTTACTAATAAATATTTTTTCATTTTAACTTAAAAAATAGTTAAAATTCTTTAATTTAATATATTTTTTTAGATTTTTCAGATTGTTTATCAATAATTTATTTTAATTACATATGAAATTAATTAATTTTTACTAATTATTAATTAATAAAAATTAATTAACTTTATAATATATT
>CAJVPS010001983.1:0-13559 GCA_910591765.1 Ambispora leptoticha | reverse complement strand
CGGGATAGTTATATGATGTAAAAATATAGAAATAATTATAAAACGTAAAAGTTATAAGAAAATGTGATTTTGCATAACCACGAAAAGATTAAAGAATTAGGGATTTTTATGCTACTACGGTAACAATATTTCAAATGATCAAATCTCTTAGAGAGATCTATCAGAAAATACTCACTCATCAACCTTTTGAAATGATTATTTTTTTAACTTATGAATTACTCATCTATAATAATATAGAATAAGAAACTAATATTACACTCTTGGACTTGTTTATGTAATTTGAATTTACTAAAGATATTAAAGTTAATAATACTTTTCTCTTGAAATCACAAATAATAATTGAATTACTTGAAATATCTATTGAATCAGTTAATATAACTACAAACTTAGATTTTGACTGATTAAATATCTTTATTTTTACTTCATTAGAAAATAAATTCAAAATTAATATTAAATAAGAAGATATTGAAGAAGAATCAGAATTTATAAGTTCTGATAGCTCAATTATATCTGAAGAAAAGTCTAAATCATCTATTTCTATATCTGAAGAAATTAAATCTATCTTTGAAAAAAATTGATTTACTTAACTTAAAGAAGTTATATTATCAATCTATAATAATCTGCTAAATAATAATAGTCAAATAATACTATAATATTATAAACTTGAATATATACTTTCAGTTCAGTCACAGAAATATTCTAGAGATATATCAAAAATTAAAAAGAATATTGAAGATACTCTTGAAAAATACATATATAATAGACTATATAATATTACTCATAAAGTTTTTTTTATTTATAATTTAAAGAAAAAGTATTTAACAATAGATTTGAGTTTATATTAATCAAGTTGTATCACTTAAACAAGAAAGAGCTATTGAAAATTATTAATTGATTTTTGCAAGAGCAAAAATTTTCTGAAGAAAAATCATATATTACTATAGTAATATAAAATTTCTTAATTTCTTAATCTTTTCTTAATTATACAAAATCACATTTTCTTATAATTTTTCTTTATTTTATAAATATTTTTATTTTTATATAATATATTATTATATTTATTATCATGTTTCTATTTTTAAATATTATATTTTATTTATATTTAAGATTTATATTTTTATTATTACTTATAATATAATATTTATATATATAGTAGAATAGTATAGTAAAAGATTATTATAGAATAGTTATACTTGAAATATCAATCACAAATATCTTTTTATATTCTTTGATATTCTTTAATATTCTTTTATATCTTTCCACATCTTTCAATATCTTTTCACATCTTTCAATATTTTTCTATATCTTTCAACATCTTTTAATATCTTTTCATATACTCTAATATTCTTTAATATCTTTTAATATACTTCAATATATATATTTCTAATTATTTATATTATAGTACTTTAATTATAATATATATATTAGATAGTATTAGTTAGATTCCTTTTTTAATTATATTAGTACTCTTTTTTTACTCAGTTTTATTCCTTTAAATATACAAAGTTAATTTTTATTTTGAATTATAATATTATATTAATTTTTAATTTTTGATATTATTTTAAGAGTAGAAGATCTCTACTATAAATAAGCTATACTTTTTGTTTTATTTATTTTTAAGAATAGAAGACCTCTAATATAAATAAGCTATATTTTTTTATTTAGTTATTTAGTTTATATATTTTAGTTTTTATCTTTCTTTAGTTATAATCTTCTTTAATTAATAGTTTTACTATTTAATTATTCTAAATCTTGAGTTATATTAATTACTAGTGGCTTTACTAAGCTGATCTTTATAATTTTTCTTAATTTATTTCTTTTTTTATTATTTATTTCACTCTTTTTTAAAGATAATATCTGTAAATATTGATACAGATCTTAGAAATCTTTGTTATTATTGAAAGTATAGTCTAATTTTTCTCTCTTTATCTTTAATTATTTTAGTCTCTTTTAATTTATATTATTAAGATGAATTTAAATAAAAACTCACTTATCAATTTATTATAATAATAATTTTGAATTTTTATTTAAATAATACTCTTCTTTTTTTTATACTTAAGTATTATAACTTAGTATATTTCTTTTGATAATTAAGTTTTTTATAAAGATAAAGTCTGAATAAGTTAAGTAACTGTGATATTAACTTTTTGTTAAGCCAAATCTTCTAAAATATTATAGAATTCAGTTATGATAATGAGTATAAATAAAGTAATTTTACTTTTCTTTTTGCAAATAAACTTTTTATTAAGTTCTTTCTTAAGTATTTTTAATAATTCAGTATTATTTATATTCTAGTCAAGAATAATTTCAGGAATATTCTCTTATTTTTTTCTTTATTATTATTTAATTTCTCATTTTTTTTAACAATTTTTTTATAAAATTGATCTATAAATCTAATTTTATAAGTAGTTCTTGAATTTTAATTCTTTCTATTAGTAGCTAAATATTTATAAATACCAAGTAGTGACTTTACATTATCTGATTTGCTATTTAATATATAAATACTATTAGTAAAAGCTTATATTTATATTAGTAATATATTTTGATTATTATAGATATTTTAATTATTACTAATATTTACCTGATTTAATAATATATTATTTTATTACTAATTATTTCTATTTGTTCTTTGATAATTATTTCCAAAGTTATTCTGATTATTCCTATGGAATTATAGCTAAGAACAATTAGGATGAATATGATCTGGCTTATCATAATTATAACAGATTGAAACTAATTTAGAATTTTGATTATTAGATTTATAATCAGAATTATTTTTATTATAATTTGATATTTTATTAGTTTTAATACTTTCTATTCATTAATTAAGATCTTGAAATATTATCAAAATAGTATTTAATATTAAGCTATTTTGAATCTGAAATTAGTAATATCCATGAATTAGTATATTTGTATTAGTTTTTTTTATATTCTTTGTAACTTGTATCATATTTAGAAAAGTTTTATTAGCAGAGATTTGTACCTATTTTCTAATTTCCAGTTTGAGTTCTCTTTTATAAGTTCTGATTTTATATTTTTCTGGCATTATTAGGATCTACTTTACAAAGAACTTATAATATATTTTATATTACAAACTTCAAAAATCTTTAGTAATTTTTATTAATAAGTCTTGAACTTTAGGCAAAAAATCTAAAAGAACTTTAGCTTTTGATTTATTTTGAAATTAATTTAGAAAGTTATCAAGTATTAAAAATATAGAATATTCTGATATCTTGTCAAGATTATCAAAGATAGTGATATCTGAATATAAAATAATTGATAATAAATAGTATAATAAAGGAAGTATTTTTTTAGTCTTGTATTATCAAATACTATTCTTTAAATATTCTTATTTTAACTTCATCTTTCTAATAATTACTTAATATTTACTAATTTATTAATTTTATTAATAATATTATAGTAATTGAAAACTTATCATTATCTTCTTTTTTAAACCATTTTGTTAATTGAAATTATTTATTATTTCTAATTATTATAAAAGTATTTGGATAGCTTAAAAAATTGAATAATAATAAAGAGTAAAATTAATATTAAAGAAAGTTCTAATAATCTTTTCTTTGAAGTTAATCAAAAATAATTTTATTTAATTAAGATAATCTTTTTTACTTTTTGTAAATTTCAGTAATGGTAATTCTTTCAGATTATTATACTTATTAAAAAATTTAATTATTTTATTCCTAATCTTGTTTGAAATATTATTTTCTATTACCAATTTTATAAAGTCATGATAAATATTATTGAACCATTATGCTAAGCATTCCAATTTAATTTTTTTTAACAAACTCCAAAGCATTATCCAAAGTTACTTCTTGAAGATTTTCAGAATCAAAGCTAATATTAATATCTATTAGTAGTAATTCTTCAGAATTTTTTTTTGAAATTTCTTTAATAGCTTTTATAAATAATATTATTTCTTTTTTAATATTTAGAGATAATATTATTTCTTCAATTTTTAGAGATAATATTATTATTTTATTATATTCTATTAATATTATTAGAAGAGATGATCTTATAATTAATATATTTTACAAATCTGTATTATGCTTTGATTTTTATATTAATTGAGATGATTATAATCTTTACAAAATATAACCTGTTAGTTAAGAAATAGTTCTTCTTCTATAATATATTATATTGATATATTATATCAGTTTATTGAAAATTATAAAATACTATTTATAAATTTGATAATAATATTTAGCTATTAAATAATGGATTTTTATTAGAAGTTAAGTAAATTTATATATTAATTATTATTATTTGAAGAGAAATAAAACTTTGATTTATTTTCAAATATAGAAATCTTTCTAAATATATTTCAAAGATTGATCTCTAGATCTCTTGTAATGTACTTAGAAAGATTTTTTGTATTTTAAAGATATTATTATCATTAATAAATAAGTTTTTTCTTTATATAATAAATAATAATAATTTATTAAAGTTACATAGATAATAACTAATATTATAATATTGATATAATATTAATAAAGAACAGATAAAATATGATGCAGATTTTTTTTATAGTTTGAAAAAGTATGATAATCATAATAATCTGTTATATAAATAACAGATTACTTCTTTATTTTTTTTATTATTTTATTTACTATTATATTTCTTTTTTATTTACTATTATTATTTTTTAATAATTATATCCAAATATTTTTGTAAATCATTAAGATGATCTAAAAGATCTTTTAAAGATAATACTTCAAAATTAACTAATATAATATTATTTAATATAGAACAACTAAAATATAAGCTTTCAATTAAATAAAAGATCTATTTATTTATATAATAATGAAAAGTAGACAAGATCTTTTAAAGTTTTTTTGTAATTGTAAAGATTATAAGAATTTTCTAATTAAATTTCTTAATTTTACTTTAATAGATTCAAAAATTCTGATAATTAACTTTATCTTCTTCTATATCTGTTGCTTTATTTATATAATTTATTTTTTTGTTTACTATTTTATCTGTTACTTTACCTATTACTTTATCTATTACTTTGTCTATTACTTTATCTACTACTTTATTTTTATCAGATTAGTAAATTAATATCTGCAAAAAACTATACAAAGATATTATAAATAAATATTTTTACTAATTTTTTTCTATTATATATAATAGATAATAAAAGCAAGTATAAAGAAATTATAAATCTTATCATGATTTCTCTTCTTCTATTATCTTGTTCTTTTATATATTAATTTGTTTTATTTAATTATTTGTTATTTAGTGATAAAATAAAGATTAATAATATTAGATATTCTTTATTATCAATTCAATTTCTACCTATTTAAGTATCAAATAATAAAAGATCTTTAATTTATGAGAAATTTGATTATACAATAAATATTCTAAACAAAAAAATCAAGAGTATATATCATTTCTATCAATTTTTAGATAATTAAATATAAGAACAAATCAAATTAATTAAAAAATTAGTCATCATTAATAAACTATTCAAAACATTCTGAAAATACTTATCTTTAATTACTTTTAAAGTCAAAAATCAATTTGCAAGATCTACTAAAATTCTTTTTTCTATATAGTAAATATATAAAAAGATAGTTAAAGAGTTAATTCTTATAATTCTTTTTTTAATCTTCAAGAAATATTAATAAATACTAAAGAAATATTTGATGAAAAATACTAAAAATTATATTAATAATATAGATTATAATGTATAGATATTCTATTTATAAAGTAATATATTTATCAAATTTATTATAAATTATATAAATTTATAGATTTTTTACTAATTATTTTTGTTTGATAATTTTAGATAAAAGTAAAATACTATAATAAATACAATATTTATATTTTTATTATTCAAAATACTATTTTTTTAATATCAGTGAAGAAAAGTTAATAAGAATTAATAATAATATATCTGTCATTCATCATGCTAAATAAAAAAGAAGTAAAAAAACTTGAATTGTATATAAAAATCTCTTTCATAATAATAAATTATTTATAAATATTATTTACATGATATTTAAAAAAAAGTATTACTAATAATATACAATATATATATTCTAATTATTTGTAATATTCTTCTTAATTTGCCAAGTTCAGAAATTAAATATAAAAATAAATTAATAATAAGATATATATATATATATTTATGAAAATTAATACTTTGAATTTGCTTAAAGTTTATATTAAAAATCATTTATATATTAGATATTTAGTGAGCTATAAAAAATAATCAGCTAGTAATATCAGAAATAATAGCAGAAATAGCAAAAAAAGAAATTCAAAAGATAGAGCAAGCAACAAAAAAATATCAAAAGTCACAAGGCAAGAATATAATTAAAGAAAATAATAATAATAAGAAAGATAATAACTATAATAATTTTGTAAATTTCTTTAATACACTTTGTAATTTATTTCTTAAAAGTCTTTAAAAAAAATTAATTTTTTATTCAAAAGATTATCAACTTGAATCATGAATTTATATAATATAGTTTTCTTTAAATTTATATTTATAAATTTTACTATTACTTGAAGTTATTATTACTACTTGAAACTAATATTACAAAGTTTTGTACAGAATTTTAAAAAAAATTAAAAAATCTATACAAATCTATATAGATTTTTTAATTTTTTTTCTTTATTAATTATTATCAGATTTGAAGTTTTATATAAATTTTTGAATCTAAAAATCTATACAAAATTGTATTCTTGAAAATTTTCTAATGATAATAATATTTATATTCTTGTAAAATAATAATATTTATATTTTAGTAAAATAATAATATTTATATTCTAGTAAAATGATGAAATTTATATTTTTGTGAAATAATCAGATTATAGATTTTTGAAGTAAAAATATTTTTAAAGTATATTAATATATTTATATTTTAATAATATTAACTAGTAATATTATAATAATTTATATATTTAAAATATATATAAAATGATTTGCTATCTTAGCTTAAAATAAATAGTTTTGGATTAAATTATTTGAAAATATAATTAAAAAAGCTTATTATTATTATAATAATAGTAATTTTTTAATTTCTTTTTTAATTATATTAATATCCTTTCTTTTACTTGATTTTATTTTTTTAATTATATAAAGTTAATTTTAATTTTGTTATAATATTATATTAATTTTAATTTGAATATTAATTTTATATTTGAGAATAAAAATTTCTATTATAAATAAATTATACTTTTTATTTTTTATTTTATTTATTTTTGAGAGTAAAAGATCTCTACTATAAATAAGTTATCATTTAGTTAGTTAGTTAGTTATTATTTATTTTAGTTTTTATCTTTTCTTTAGTTATAATTTTTTTGAATTAATAATAGTCTTACTATTTAATTACTTTAAATCTTGAATTATATTTGATTAATAATAGCTTTACTTATTAATATATATAATTTTCTTGATTTATATTATTATTTTCTTATATATTTTATTTCTTTTTAAAGATAATATTTATAAATATTAATACAAATATTAGAAATCTTTATTAGTATTAAAATTATAATCTAATTCTTTCTTTATTTATTAATTAATTCAGTTTTTTCTAACTTAATATTATTAAGATAAATTCAAGTAAAAATCTATTTATCAGATTTATTATTATATTACTTCTAAAACTATATTAAATTTAAGTTATTAAGATTATAAATAATTTTTTAATTACTATTATTACAAGCTATTATTATGAAAATAAATTTTACTTAAGATATAACTTATAATAAGTTTTGAGAAATAAAATTAAATTATTTATAATATTAAGTAGGATCAAAATTATTTTAAAGATTTCTATATGCCAATATTTATAAGTATTATTTTCAAATTTATAAAAATAAAGAAGAGAATATATATAAAATAAAAAGTAATATCAAAAACTAAATTATAAATCAAATATTAAAAACTATAATAAAAAATTAAGTATATTTACTTAATTATAATAATTTTGATTAGATTATCTTTCTTTAAATCTCTTTTAATTTAGATCTTCATTTACACTATCTGTATAATAGATTAGCTTGTATTACATTTTCAAGAAGATTATTTTCACTCTGGATATACAGATAATCATTATGTATTTAATACATCTAGATTTAGTATATTGTTACTCAAATAATCTCTATATGTATTACAATTATTAATTTAGACTATTAATCTTTTTAATTATTTTTATTATTAATATTTCTTTATAATTTTATTTGTTCTTCTTATTATTATACTTATATTATTATTTATATTATTATTAATTATTGGATTATGATTAGTTATTCTCTAAAGATGCAAATAAGTTAATTAATTCTATTTAACTCATATGTATTTTAATTAAAAATTATTATTAATTTATTTGTATTTTGTATTCATTTTTTTCTTATAAATATGATCTATCTATTCTGTAATTTTCTCTCAGATCTGAATACTTTTAAATAATAAATTAAAACTTATTTATATCACATTTTATCTTATTTATAATCATTAATAAAATAATCTTACAACTTGATAATAGCAGATATAGTTATTATAAATATTACCCTCTAATATCTTACATATTACACATACATACTACACACTTTTTATACATATATTTTAGTTTTTAATAAAATAATATTTTATCAGAATGAACTCAGAATAATTCACATAATTCATGACAAGCATGACTAAATTAATCAAGATAGTAAAAGAAAATGATCTCTCTGATCCTAAAACTTTATCTTGCCTCTCAATTAAATTATCAATCTATTCTAAAGAACTAAATAAAAATATACTTATCTGGATCATACAAGTTAAAACTATATTCCAGGTCCAAGAAATTACAGATGAGAAGACTCAGATATAATATACCATCATTTCCTTAACTGATACAGTTTTATATTGGTATCTCAACAAAATCAAGATAGATAATAGTGTTAAACTCTTTGAAAATTGGCAAGCCTTTGTTACAATATTAAGAGAAGCTTTTTAATTATCACATTATCAATAATATCTCTATAGATAACTTTACCTTCTTCATCAAACAGGATTTGTTCAAGATTATAGTACAAAGTTCAGAAATATAGTTAAACAAATCACAAATATGAGTACTTTAGACCAGGTTATATATTTTATAGAAGATCTAAAACCAGCTACAAAGATAAAGATAAGTTATCAGATATTAGAAACTCTAGAAAAAGCTTGAAAATTAGTTATTCACTATTATATTACTATGTATAGACAAGGCAATCTCTAGGTCCATCAAGCAGAAATAATAACAGTCATTACTCATAGAATTAGTACAGAAGTTACCAAAATAATAATCCAATACTAATAGAACTTGATCAGGCAGAAAGTCACTATAATAACAAAAGAAATAATAATAATTAGAAGAATAATAAATTAAAAAATATGTGTTATAACTATAGCAAATCAAATCACTTTGCTAAAAATTATTATTCAAAATCAAAAACCAAAATTGTAAATATTAAAGACAAACAAAAAGAATCTTCATATGAGAGAGTTGAATTCACTTACCTTAAAGATAACAGAGAAAGACTTTTAAAATTTAATGGCCAAGTAAATGACAAATCAGCATGGATATTACTTGATAATGGTATATCCAGAAATTTTATTGATGAGAAGTTTGTACAAAAAAAAAAGTTAAATTGCAGAAGACTATATTAGTTACAGTTAAACTTGCTAATAGTAAAAAGATTACTGTCATCATTATGGCAAAGATTGATAAACTTAAGTTAGATACTTATAGAATGTATAAGATAGATGCACAGATACTGAAATTGCAAAAATATGATCTTATCCTAGATAAATCTTGGTTATTTTATGCCAATCTCACTATAGACTAGAGAAATAATATCATAACCTTTATCTATAGATTCAAAATAATAAAAGTATAAGTTGACAATAAAGTTAAGTCAGATTCCAGTTATAACTCAATATATATTTCAAGATAATAAATTACCAATCTATCAGCAGATGCAGAGCTCTTCACCATATACCTCAAAATGTTAAAGACAAAGAAGAAGCCAAAGAAAAGTCACTTTCATCAGAAGTGCTAGATATCAAAAGAAAATTTTAAGATATATTTCAAGAAATCTTATCAAACCAACTGCTATCTAAGAAAGCAATTGATCATAAAATTGATCTCATTTCAGAATCTGAATCATCATTCAGACTTACCTATAGACTTTCTTTCATAGAAATGGATAAGCTCAAGAAACAATTAGCTAATCTTATTTAGAAAGATTTCATTCATCCAAGTGTTTCACCTTTTGGAATATCAGTTCTTTTTATACATAAGAAAGAAGATACATTAAGATTATGTATTGACTATAAAGCTCTAAACAAAATTACTATCAAGAATCACTATCCTTTACCAAGAGTTGATAGATAGACTTACAGGTTCAAAATACTTTTCAAAGCTAGACTTGTATTCAAAATATCACCAAATACATATTGCAAAAGAAGATATTTATAAGATAACATTTAGAACTTGCTATAAATACTATAAGTTCTTGATCCTATCTTTTGGACTTACTAATATACCAGTCATCTTTATAACACTCATGAATAATATATTTTATAATTATCTTGATAAATTTGTGATTATCTATTTAGATAATATCTTGATTTACAGTAAAATAAAGAAAGAATATATTTAATACTTATAGATAGTCTTAAAAATACTTCACAAATATAAATTATATGCCAAGTAAAAGAAGTATAATATTATTCAGTAGTATGTAGAATATCTTGAATACTTTATCTTAGCAGATAGTATCTCTGTTAACCAAAGAAAAATTATCACTATTAGAAATTGGCCAGTATCAATTAATATATCAGAACTTCACTCATTCCTAGATCTTGCAAGTTATTACAGAAAATTTGTAAAAGGATTTTCAGCAACTGCCTCACTATCTACAGTATTCCTGTATAAAGATCAAGAATATGAATAATCTATAATAGTATAATAAGTATTTGAACAATTAAAATAATATCTTACATTCATATTAGTTTTATTATTACCTGATTCTAAATTATCATTCACAGTCATTACAGATACTTCAGTTTCACTATTGGAGCTATATTAAGCCAAAATCAAGACAAGAGTAATCAATCAATAGCTTTTGAATTAAGAAAACTTTACCTACAGAATAAAACTACCCAGTTCATGAAAAAGAGTTACTTGCTATTATATATGCTATTAGACTCTGAAAGTTATATTTAGAAAAGCAAAAGTTTACAGTTATCACAGACTATGCCTTTTTGGAATATATTAAAATACAACATAATCTTTCCAAGAAATAAGCTTGCTGATTAGAGATTCTACAGACCAGTAATTTTGAAGCTAAATATAAACTTGGCAAAGATAATATAGTAGCAGATATACTTTTATACCAATCACATCTGATAAATATTTCTGTTATTATTACTAATCTTGTTGGTAAAGAAGACTTGATAAGAAAATATTAAGCAAACAAATATTTTGCAAAAATATATGAAATCTTGAAGAATTTTAGCAATATCAATCCAAAATAATAAACTAAAGTAAAGAACTTTAAATTGAAAGATGAATTACTTTACTTAAAGAATATTAATCACTTAGCCATATCAAATGACAAAAATTTGAAAGCAAAAATCTTGTTTGAATTTCATAATATACTAATAGCTAGATATATAGAAATTGACAAAACTTATATAGCAGTTTCTTAGTAATTCTATTAATCAAAAATAAATAATAGTATTCATAAATATATTACCAGTTATAAATCTTGTCAGTGTAATAAAAGTAATAATCAATAACTCTCAGAATTACTTCAATCTTTAGCTATTTCAAAATACAGATAGAAATATATTATCATGGATTTTATAGTACAATTTTCAACTACCAAATCTGAATATGATGCTATAGTAGTCTTTGTAGACAAGCTATCAAAATGAACACATTTCATATCAACTATAACAATAGTAATAGTATCTGATATTATTAAGATATTCTTTGAAAATATCTTTAAATTACATGATTTACCTGTAATTATAATATCAGACAGAGATACAAAGTTTACAAGTCACTTTTAAAAATTTCTTTTTAAACAACTAGATACTAAACTCATTATATCTATAGCCTTTCACCCACAAACAGATAGCCATTAAATAGAATCTTAGAAGAAATACTTAGAATATATATTATTTATCAGCAAAATAAATAGGATAAAAATTTAGCAGTTGCAGAATTCGCTTATAATAATAGTAAAAATACTTTAATAGGTCATACATCTTTTGAATTAGATTATGGATAAACATCTCATATATCTATCAATACTCTATTATAACAAAATAATATTATAGCCTTTCAAGATTTTATAGAGAATTGGAATACCATAATATTATCATAGTAATATAAATTTTTTAATTTCATAATTTTTCAAACTTGGAAAATACTATCAATCAATTGATCTTTAGGAAATATATGATTTGAAATAATATAATTGGTATATCAATTATGGATTCAATCATGATTTAACAATATTCTTGCAATATTCTTGCACTATTTTTATAACATTTTAAGATTATCAATAAATTATTAGTTCTGAAATTAATAATATTTTATAAATGGTTTAATAATTGTTCAAAAATGCTTTAAAAATGATTCATCAATAAATTTCATTTATTTTTATCTTTTCATTTATTTCATCATTTGTAATATCATTTAACTTACTATATATATCTTATCTCTTATTTTACTTGTTTATTTATTGATTTTTTGCTCTAAAGATTATAATTATAATCTAGAGTAGCAAATTAATTTAGATAAAAACTTGTAAAATCTCAAAGATATATAAATATCTCTGCTCTGAGATCTAAAATAAATATATTTGAATAGCAATAATTTAATTATCTTTGAAAATACTTGAATTATACTTATCTTGTAATTTTCTCTGTGAACTTATCTTGATATCCTGCATTCAATTATCTCTTCTATCATAATTAATTATATTTTGATTGAAAAGATTCTTGATAGCTTTTCTACATACAAAAGCTTGAATTTGATATTTATTACCTCTATTTGGAAAAGATTCAGTAAGCTTTTCTATATGTAAAAGCTTTGTTTGGCATTTATTGTCTTTATTTTATTTGACATTGATTATCTTAGTTTTGTTTGCATTTGTTACAATTATTTTAGCATTTGTTGCTAGTTTTTAAGCATTTATTGCTTAGTTTTTAGTACCACTCCTTAGTTTAATATTTGTGATCACAACTTCATTTTATATTTTTGTTTTACTTCATTATTATCTTGTATTGATACAATACTTATAAGTATTGGTACTAGAAAACCTTTAGAATAATTGTAATCCTCTTTACCTTTATAAATAATTTAGACTTCACCTCCAAAACTTATTATAAACTATATTCATGATAAAATCTATCTTTTAGAATATAATTTGTAATATTTAATACCTTCTCTGTGAATCTCACCCACCTAGAGGTCCCAGTTAACTCATTTATATTATTTTTGTTTAATATTCATTTTATTATTTTAAGAATTAGCTACCCTTGA
>CAJVPS010001982.1:0-13560 GCA_910591765.1 Ambispora leptoticha | reverse complement strand
CACAATTTCTTTTTTTATATTTTTGTTTTATTTTATTTTTGTCTTGTATTGATACAATATTTATAAGTATTGATACTTAGAAATCTTTAGAATAATTATTATCCCCTTAATTTTTATAAATAATTTAGTCTTCACTCTCAAAACTTATTATAAACTATATTTATAGTAAAATCTATCTTTTAGAGTATAGTTTATAATATTAATATTAATTTCAAATTTATCTTTTGATAAAGTAACAATAAAAATATTTAACTAATCAAAGTTTAAGTCAGTAATTATATTAACTGATTTAATAAATACTTCAAGTGATTTAATTATTATCTGAGAATCAAAGAGAAAAGTATTATTGACTTTAATATCTTTAATGAATTCAGATTATATAAGTAGATTCAAAAGTAAAATATTGGTTTTCTGTCTTGTATTATTGTAAATAAGTAATCTAAAGGTTGAAAAGATAATTATTTCAAAGAGTTATTAAGTAAGTATTTCTTAATAAATTTCTTCAAGAGATTTAATTATTTGAGAAGCAATCCAAGTAGATAATTGAGATATAATAGAAATAATAAAGATAAAAGTATAAAAGAATTTGAAAAGATAGAAATAATAAAGATAAAAGTATAAAAGAATTTGAAAAGATATAAGATAATAAAGATAAAGAATAATAGATAAAAGTAAAAATATAAAAGAATAAAGAAAAAGATAAGAAAAATAGAGAAGATATTTATATAAATTCTGAGTTAAAAATCTATTATTAATAATAAAAGATTAAAAAATATTGGAGAAAAGATAATTATAAAAATAAATAAAAATAAGATAAAAAGAAATTTTAAATATAGGAATGATAAAAATTAAGAGATAATTCATATAAGTTACTTAATAATAATTTATAATTCAAAGTAATCTTGATAATCATAATAATATTATTTTTTATTAATAGAATACTTGTGAATATTTTCTTTCTGATTATGAATTTTGTAAGATTTATATAGTATTTAGTATAATCATAAATATAATATCATTCTTTACTTCAAGTAAGTTGAAAATTATTGAATATTACTTTATTTCAAATATTAATACTTTATTTTCAATTTCAAAAAATTATTTCATTTTGAATTTTATTATTATATATTTGAGAATATTGTAATTATTATTCTTCTATATTCTGTTTTGCTTTTAAAATTTATTAAGGTAACTGATCTACTATATAATATATTTGTTATATTAATTTTTCTTCTTCTATAAAATCTTCTTTCAAGTGGATAAAAATATTATTTTATTTATAAGTTAAGAAAAATAATTTATATTTTATTATTGAATTTTAATTAGTTTAATAAGTAAAAAGAGTAACAGAAATAAAAATATCCCATTCTTATTTATGTGCTATTATTAATTTTTATAAAATCATATATAATATTCTATTAAAGTATTTTATTATTCTATTAGTCTGTAGATAATAAGATAAAGAAAATTTATATTTAATTTCAAATTTTGTTAATAATTTTTTAACTATTTCATTGACAAATTCTAATTTATTATCTAATTAAATTTCTTTAAGATATTCATATCAATAACTTATTTCTTTAATGATAAATTTTGTGATTATAGTAATTTTCTTGTCTAGAATTACTTTAGATTCAGATTATTTTATAAAATAATCAATTACTATAATAATATATTGATTTTTAGTTATTGTTATTTTACTAAATTTAATAAGATCAATTATTATTCTGTTAAAAGATTATCTAAATTTTGATAGAATATAAAGATTATTTCGTAATTCTTCCATCAGTTCACTAGCAGATTTCACAAGTCTTTATATAATTCTTTATATTAGTTTTCATACTATTTTACTAATATTTATTTGCAATTAGTTGATAAGTTCCTTCATATTTAAAATATAGCTTGAATATAAATTAATAAAAATAAATTAAATTTGTTGTTGAACTATTTCTAAAGTATTACTGAACTATTATTAAATTATTTGTAAACTAATATTGATTTTATGATTAATTATTCATTCATAATCTTTAATTATTACAGAAATATTGCAAAAATATTATTGAATCATGATTGAATTCATAACTGATATACTAATTATATTATTTGAAATCATATATTTTCTAAAGATTAATTAATTGATTGAAAATTCCAAGTTTAAAAAATTATGAAAATAAAGAAATTGATAACTACAATAATATTAATATAAAAATATTAAAATTTAATTAAGAAATTTTAATTTAAAATTTATTAATATAATTATTCTTCATTACATTTGATTAAGATTTTTTTTATTAATATAAAAAATTATTTTTAAAATTCAGCTCTCATTTGAATTTTGTTAGAATATTATAAAGTATTAAAAAAAACTTATAGAATTTAGATTTGTATTAAATTATCTATGCTAAAAATTTTAAGATAATTAATCTTCAATTTAAAAAGTTATAGGAAGTCAGATACTTTTGCTTACTATTACAAATACTGATATTAGTATAATTAAAATAAAATTAAACTAATATTCCTAAACAATATTTAATTTATAATTATAATATTAATTAGATAAAAATAAAATTTTATAATAAATATAAATAATAAATATAATTTATTATTCATCACAAATAAAATAAATATATTCAGTATTTATTAAGTAAATTATTTAATATTATTTATTTTATATAATGAAAGCTTTAATACTGGATTTGTTTTGTTTGATCCAACTCTTTAATAGTTTCATTTTTAAAAATAATAATTATAATTCATATCTGAAAATAGCTTTTGCAAATACTTTTTCATTTTTTACTTACTCAGAATGTGAAATTCTATCAACAAAATTATTAATATTACCATTTCATATATTTTATACATTTTGTAATTGTTGATTATTAATAAGATTAATTACATTTGTAGGACTAGTAATTATATTGATATTTGAACTAGTAATAATATTAATTATATTAATAAAATAAGTATTTGATATTGTATTGATATTTAATTATATATTTCCTATAGATAAATTATCATTAAGTGAACTTTATTAGCAATTTCTGAATTTTCAAAGCTCATACCAAAAAATGATTATTTAACTTCAATTAAGTATTTGGATATATTTTTCACTTGCTTAGAATATGAAATTCTATCAATAAAATTATTGATATTGCCATTTCATATATTTTATACATTTTGTAATTGTTAATTATTAATAAGATTAATTGTATTTGTAGAACTAGTAATTGTATTGATATTTGAACTAGTAATAATATTAATTATATTAGTAAAATAAGTATTTGATATTGTATTGATATTTAATTATGTGTTTTCTGTAGACAAATTGGTATTGAATAAACTTGTATTAGTAATTTCTGGATTTTCAAAGCTCATATCAAAAAAGGATTATTTAACTTCAATTGAAGCATTTGGATATACATGCAAATGTGACTTACATTGAATTACTGAATTATTGCATTGAACTTTGAGATTTTTACAGTATTTATATTCTGCATACTGTTATCAAAATCCAGTTATATGACCAATTTGATTAAAATATTCCTATATAGAACTTCAAGAAATTATAATGATAAAATATGTATAATAATAAAGATGTAGATGTTAGCATTATATATATATTCTGTATAAATGCATTATTTATTGAGTACAAATGCCTTAATTGGTGATTATTTACAGTATGTGACAAAAAAACTTAACTATTTTCTAATTATATTAGATAATAAATAAATATTTTTAATTTTAGCTTAATTTATACAGATTTATTTACTATATTTATTAAATAAATTCTTGCAAAATTTACTATTAAAATATTATTAATTACTCACAAATAAAAGATATATAGCTTATTATATTATTAGAATAAAGATATTTGTTCTATATCTAAACTATCCAAACTGAATTTAATCCTATAAAAAATTTATATATTATTGTTAAGAGTAATATTAAGAAATAAATACCTAAAAATTTGAATATTTTAAAGAAGTTTTTGATAAAAAAATGAGATCCTATTTCAAAAATCATTTTAAATAATTTAATAAATTCAATAAAATATTATTATAAGTTAGTTATTGAAAGCAAAGATAAATAAATCAATTTTTAAGTCTAATAAATTTTATTCTATAACTTTTTTTTGCTTTTAAATGATATATTAATCAGTAAATTTGATGCAATATTCATGAATTTATAATAGTTAAGTTTTTTTGTATACATGCACATGTATTTCAATTAGTCAAAATTTTTTGCTGATCATATGAAGATCGAATGGGCTGATCAAATACTTTTATGTTCTAATATCTAGATTCTATTTTTTATATTAAACCCTGTCTCTTCAAATCATCATACGTCTTTTTATTGAATACATTTCCTTCGACATCTTCAAACTCTTCCATTGTATCTGCTTTAAAATCATCGGTTTTGCTTGTACTTTTAAGCTTCTCCCATACTTTTATCAAAAAAAAGAAAAATATCTTTAGATTGCTTTTAGGAATATTGAATAATAACATAATATAAATATACTTACAAGCATAAGCATCTTCAATTAGAGTTATCTCATGAAAATGCCGAGTATTCGGTATACCTAGACATCGCATTCCATGAGCATGTCGCCATTCCTATAGGAGATTTCATAGAAAATATGTGAATATTTGCTAAGGAAAATCTCGCTTACAGAGATTAATATCAGTACCTGGAAATGCCGATCAAATGCCTTTCGCCCCATATAAACGTAATTCCCGCAAATTTCACAAGGATATTCAACTCCGAGCCCGTGTAACTTATATAGCCAATATGGAATGGGTTTACCATCCCATCCAAGTGGTAATTTGAGAGGATTATAAATTTTATCCTCGTCTTCCGATTCGGTCTCTACATCATCTACTTCCTCGGTTTCTAATTCCATCTGAATATACAATTAAAATTAATAGTCACAGTCAATTCATTAGAAAAAAATCATCAAACGTAAATTTAAAAGAAATTGAAGGTGGCCTTTGTATCTGTCAATCCAAATCAGGCCCGAATCAAGACAAGTGAACAAAAAATCAAATATTTTAGGATATTTGTTTATTTTTCCACAAATATGCTTGAATTATAAAAAGAACATAGTCATACTCACTCGTCGCTCTCGATCAGTCAATGCACGTTTCCTTTCAACATTAGCTTTAGTGTCCTCTCTCTGTGAACCTAGAACTTGTGCGTATTTTTGAATTAATGCTTCCAAAAACGCGATTTCTCGATCTCGTTTATCTTTTTCTTCCGCTGCTTGCTTTTTCATTTTTTCTTCGGCCTCTTTATCTACGGCTGTCACACCTTTTTTTATCATCTCATTGGCAGCTTTTAAATGTTTTTTACTTTTGAGATGAGCATCATAGACAGTTTCCTTAGAATAGCTTTTTTTGCCTGTATTAATTAATAAAAACTATCAATAATTATAATACAAGTGATCATGAAATAGAAATAATGCGAATTTGAAGTAATAATAATAATAATAATACTTGCATGCAACACAAAAAAAATCATTGGACAAGTCTTCTCTGCCAATTTTTTTTTCCCAACCTGAAACTTTTCCTTGCACCCAAAGTGTATTAAATTCGTTCTCCGTTTCCCGCCTGATATCTTCAAGATTTGAAAGAGGTTTCACTCTCCTAAAGAAACTTTCAAGATAATTACGAAGATCTGCTAAATATCTAAAGATAAATTGGCCAGTTAGTTCCTTAAACTTCAGCACATGAAATTATCCTTTGAAAATTTGACCATACTTTACATATTCCCCATGTTTGTTTTCTTTAGAATAATCTGAGAAATGATCAAATTCTCCTAAATATGTAAGATATTCTAATTTTTTAATATTCTTTAAATTCACATATTGCTCATGAAGTGCGTGCAAATCTAAAAATCGACCGCTTCCTTCCTCTCCAGAAAACAATTTATCGAGATCTAAAAAGAAGAATGAGAAACCTTCATAATAACTAAAAAAAAAAAAAAAAGAAAACCAGAAATATTGTACCATCTTCTCCATTTTCCTTTGCTTGATTGATAAATTCTAATTCTAATGGTTCAACCGTCTCGTTGGGATATCGACGATGATAATCTTTGATAGCTTTTAAGCGACCATAGAATTCGCTAAATTCCGAAGTTCCAGATAGCGCGTCAATTTCATTTTTTCTTGCACTAAAAGACATTTTTCAGAAATTAATAAACTTGAAAAGCAAATTCTAATTTGATATGGTCAACATACCCGTCTGAATCTTCGTATAACTCATATAAAAATTTACTTCGTGAACTTATCCTGTCTAAAAAATCACTGACTCGATGTTCTCGAGTGAGGCGCTCTTTATGCTGATATATAACAAAAAAAATTGGTAAAGTTTAATGAATGAGCCTTTAAAATAAAAAGTACTTTAAACATACTGATTTAGGATCTTTCATAAACTGATCGACGATCGCTTGCTCCAGTCTTTCAATTTCTTCATGTGCTTTGCGTTGTTGTTCAAGTATACTTTCCATTTTGTATATTAATGTCAACAAATAATTGCTTACTAAATTCGATAAAGGCAACAGTATTTTTGTACGACATGATCTCATTTAACTTTTTTGTCAATAAAAAACCCAAAACTATTTTATTCTAATGCCTAAAATGTAAAATCTGTCCATTTTTTTTTAAATGGTTCCAGGGGGACAATAATTAATTTGCTATACGTACTTGAGGCGGTACACGCGAAGACATTAAGATACTTCGATAAATTTGAATAGTAAAAAAGAGAAGCAGCACTTGAATTTGGCGAGAATCGTTTCCACAAACATAATCATTAAGTTTGATAAATTTTCACGATTAACTCTCCACAAAATTCTTTGAACTTAATAATTTAACTGATTTGAACAATTCCTCTGATATATTCTTCCTTATGTTTTTGTTCCTTAAAAGCTAAAAAAGATTGCGTAATGCAAGTTATTTAATTCCTACGTTAGATGCCATAATTTTACGGTGCACCAAAATCATCCTTTAGTAGTCATATACTTCCATATATACGACAAGACGATTGAATTCATTGGTATCTTAAGTCGTATTCCCATAAAAACCAGAGATACATATCATAACTTCTTTCATGGTAATCATTAAAATTATAAATATTTGTAGCTTGTGCATAAATAATATAATTTATCGTGTAGACTTTTTATTAAATCTGCTGGCTGGTATATAGTTCAAAATCAGCGCTAAATAATACAATTTGCTATTAAGATTAATAAAATACATTTATAGATTACAATTTCAAGTCTTTGTATTCTATTCATTAGATCTCTAGTCTATATATAATCTTATACAAAAAATCTATATTCTTGGAGCATTTGCCTGTAATTACATAATTATAGATGATTAGATGATTAGTCTAGATATATAGATAGATAGTCAATAATATAAAGATATTCAATTAAAAATATTTACTTGTAAATATTTTCGTGCTTCCACTAAATCCTCGTTTGACATTTCGATTGCCTCTACACAGAACTCCATGCCATATTCCCCTGGTATTCCCCCTCCATCTTGTCCATTATAAAGGATGTCAGCAAGGATACGTTTTCGTGTAACTATCTGGTCTACACATAAATAAATTGCGGGCGATGTTGCGGATTGTGATTCTTGAAGAAGTGGAACCAATTTCGAAGCAGCAGCATTAGGATCTAATGATTTCGATGTGCCACTGGCACAATACTATATATAGAATACCATTTATTAATTATATCTTATAAATTACGACGAATTGTTTGTTAGATCACTAAGAACTTACCTTATTTTTACACCAGGCATTTCCACACCCAGTTGTTAATTGATGATGATATTTTCGAGCTAATCTCGTAAGTAACTTTCGATTCATTGGATCATTAGCGGGAGACCAAAAAGGACCGAAACAAATTGAGCATAATTTTAATGTATTGTTCTCCGCTGTTCTTATGCAATTGACATTTCGGCATAGAGGTGGTAATTTACGGCTTTGTTTTTCTATCTCATGCATTTTAGCATGCATCGGAACATTTCTTATACTGACTGACTGATTGCATTTAACACAATCAATTGTTCGATTTCCACAATATGATTCATGTCCTGTTAATCCCTCAAGCAAGTCTCTGGAATTTGTCGGGATTTCACCTTTTTTAACCAGATTATGACAAAATCTGCATGTGATAAGTTTATTTGGACAGTCCGATTGCTTATGAGCGGCCAATGATGGTAATGAGTCTGTAAAATATCCGCATGAACATTCTCGTCTTTTATGATATATTTCTTGATGTTTGATTTTTTCTTCAGGTGAATCACCAGGCTTTGAAAAAAAAATAATAATAATAATTATCGGTCAATAAGGAATATAGAATTAATAATCAATGAATCTTTATGATAATTCTACCTGATCGCAAAGCTCACAATGCCAATGAAAAACTTCTTCGTCTCGTCTCATAATTTTCCCACATAATTTGCATTTTATGTTATTACGCTCACAATAATTTGAATGTAAAACTATTGTTCTTTCAGGAACCCATCTTCCACAATTTTTACAATGCGCATATCCTACTTTATTTGCGTTCTCATCGTCAAGTTCTTTTGAAGTTACAGTAGGTATAGGGAGATCGTTATTGGTAATGAGTAATTCATAATTTGTTTGCGATTCACTATGGCCATAAACTCCAATGCAAAATTCTTCGCTAGTAGCATACGCAGAATTTGTTGGCGAAATATAAATAGATCTTTCTGATGAAAATGAAAAGTCCGACCAAATATGATCTTCTATTGTAGGTTTACTTTCCGTAGAGATCACAAGATCTGTGAGGTAACATTTTTATTGTTGAGAATTAAAAAAATTACAGATAATATGAATTTATATCATTACTTTATTATGTGAATTAGAGACTTACCTACATCTCCTCTGTCTAATATCTTTAAATGTATATTTAAACCATGTGATCGGTCAATTGATTTCAAATTCCAATAGGTATATTCATCTTTTAATACAGCGCCTTTAACAATTTGACCGACAGAGATTTCATTTTCTTTATCTTCTTTTCGTTGATGTCTTTTATTAGATACTGAGACACTACCATTTGCTAAAAATGGAACTATTTCGACTTCCAAGTCCGTATCAATTATTCTTACGGCGTTTTCGGGTTGCAAGGAATCCACTAAAAATTTATAAATAGAATCGGCTTGTCTTAAGCTAAGAACTTCACCAGCTGTAAGTGTTACATAATGTGAACGCAGATAGTCTTCAAATGCTGCTCTATATATAATGATGAAAATATTAATAAAAAACTCGGCTCTTTATAACTTGATGTCTTTGACTCATTTACCTGTGATTGTCTCATTTACCTGTAATCTTTAATTTCCTTATATTCTAAGCTTAGAGGTCGGAAACGTGCCCAAGTTCCTTTGGGTAATTCCTTAAGCCGTATAATTATTTCGTCCCCTTCTGAAAGTGATAACGATTCGTACATCCATTGAGGTAAACAAGCTTTCTCATCGGGCGAATTAAATTCTAACACACCTCCGTGAGTTATTATTCTTGTCCTTGGATTTAATATTTGAAATGTGAGTGGACTAGGTAATTGTGAAGTTGAAGGAATCTCTTCCTCGTTTTCTGCAACCACTGGTGGGGTTTGACTAAATTTTTCAAGAAGTTCTTCAAGTACTATTGGTGGAAGAATAAGTTTATCACCTTCCAACATTGAAGTAACAGCGGGTAACCTTTTCGACCAACTAGACATTTTTCTAAGATTGAAATTGCAGTTGCGTGATCTTATTTATAATTTTTTTTGGCCTGACGAAATCGCTTACGTAATAATACATGTAATACGTAAAAGATGACTATCTGCCTATCTTAACGCGCGTACAAAATTTCTCCTTTTTATTTGTAAATTAAAAAACTACGATTTTTTTTCTGAGTGAGATCAGCACTTTTTGAAAACATGGATCTTCGTTCCTGGGTTTCAGACAATACGATCAAGGTTTGTAATTTATATACTTCATTGCAATAGTGTGATGAAAGTATTCTCGTTAATTCTTATTCTGCTTTAGTATCTGAACATGTCAGAGCGTAACATGGTAGACTACATAATTGCGCAAGGTGGGTTACTTTAAAAAATACTTTATGCTGGACACAACATTCTTATTCTAATTATTTGGCATTTTATACAGCTCAGTCCGCCAAATCTAAAGAATCTCTCCGGGAAATTTTAAATGAATTTCCTCCAGAATCTTCACACTTCATTGATGAGCTCTATGAACGCATACCAAGGAAATCATCGCAATCCAATGTACGCTAGGTCTCTGAGATTTACACCATTTTTTGCTCCTATTTCATTTCTTCATAAACAAACTCACATGATTTGTTCCTTCTTTTTTTAAGGTCACCTCATTAAAACGTAAAAGACAGGACCAGGAATCTAAAGCTTCCTTAGAAAGCCAAGTTAAATATAAATTGTTGTTAGATGAAGACGAGGATTATGAAAAGCATAAAGATGATGGACAATCTAAAAAGTCAAAGAAATCCAAAAAAGGAAAACGTATCCGTAAAAAAGAATCCTCTAATGCATGGGAATCTAATTCGGAGGATGAACAGATTGTGCATAAACAAAAATCTCGTGAAGAATCGGCGGAAGATTCACCGGGTGTGTAATTTAATTATTGATTTTATACAACCTGGTACACTTTTACAATCTCATTCTTTATTGTTAATTCATCAATAGACCCTGAAGATGAATACGAGAAAGCCCAGCGAGAGAAAATGCAAGATCTCAAAGAAAGAGATGAGTTTGCGAAACGTGTAAGAGAAAAAGATAAAGCAAAAACGAAAAAGGTATGTTTTTTGTTTAATCCAATTCAAAATTTGATTCAATCCTTTTAACACATATTTTTAAAATCCGAAGCTAGTGGAAGATCGTTCCTCGAAATCTCAAAGTGAATCTGCCCTCCGTCGAAATCTTGCAGATGATCCAGAAGCGCGTAAACAGTATATACCTGATATTCGTGAACGCTCTCGTCAAGATTATCTCAAGGCTCGTGCGGAACAGCGAATGTTATTGATGGAGGCAGAGCTTCATGATGAAGAGACACTTTTCAAGGACATAAAGCTAACAGAAAAAGAAAAGAAAGAATATCAATTGAAAAGGGACACTTTACAGTTGACAAAAGGACGACTAAGTCTTTCAAAAAAAAGCGAAGAATATACTTTGCCTGAAGGTAAATTTAATATCAATCAATTGATAACTTAATCTGGTTATTTATATTAGATATAAACTCATTTTCTCACTTTGATCTCATTCGGAAAATTTCCTCGATTAGATTACATAACTGAACAAGGAAAGATTGATAAAAAAAAAAAGGAAGCTGTATTATATCAACGTTATGAGGAAGATAGAGATCAACACAAATTTGTTACTGATCAAGATCAATGGGAACAAAATCAAATTATCAAATCTCAGTTAAAAACTGGTGCACAAGATCGGTTAAAGGAAGAACATGAATATGACTATGTTTTTGATGAATCCCAACAAATGGAGTTTCTAAATTGGGATTGGAGTGAAAAAAATGATGAAATTACAAAGAAAATTGATGCAGCTGAACAAGAAGGTAAATTATAGTTTTCTTTGGAATTCTAATATAGATCCTCGAAAAATTTCCTAATTTGATCTTAAAAATTCAGCAAAGTCGATAGAAGAAGCACGAAAATCTCTGCCAATATACATGTTTCGAGATGATTTGCTCAAAGCTATCGATGAATATCAGACTATTATTATTGTTGGCGAAACAGGTTCTGGGAAGACTACTCAAATTCCACAATATCTTCATGAAGCTGGTTACACTAAAGGAGGAAAGAAAATTGGATGCACTCAACCCAGAAGAGTTGCAGCGATGAGTGTAGCTGCTCGCGTAGCCACAGAAATGGGCGTAAAATTAGGGTATCAGGTAAAAGATAAACCTTGAATAATATATTTTTTATTGATGATACATTAGCCTCTTTTTTTTAATAGGTCGGATATGCAATTCGTTTCGAGGATTGTACCTCTGATAAAACCATCATAAAATATATGACTGATGGTATGCTTTTACGTGAATTTTTAACCGAGCCTCTTTTAGAAGATTACAGCTGTTTAATAATCGATGAGGCTCATGAAAGAACTTTACACACCGACATACTTTTCGGTTTAATTAAGGTATAACCTATGTTTATTGTCCGAGATTTACGAAATATTTATATAAAATCTCGGTTATTCATTATTATATCATCTTAATTACTGTTTTTAGGATATTTGTCGAGTTCGACCAGAATTGAAATTATTAATATCAAGTGCGACGATGGATGCTCAAAAATTCTCAAAATATTTTGATGATGCACCTATATATAATAGTAAGTATGGATTATCGATAACTTTCAATAACTTCTTATTAAACCCGTCACTTGCTTTTATTAGTCCCGGGCCGGCCTTTTCACGTTGAAACGTTATATGCAAAAGCCCCCGAGGCAAATTATATAACTGCTGTAATATCCACAGTGATGCAGCTTCATATAGCTATGCAAGATGGAGATATTTTAGTCTTTCTTACGGTAAGAACCTTGTTATATAATGTTGATATATGAGCTCTATTTATATATTTGTTAATACGGTAAATGCAACATAAAACTAAGGGACAAGACGAGATTGAAAGTGTGCAAGAAACTCTATCTCAGACTTGCAGAGTTCTCGGTAGCAAGATAAAAGAACTTATAATTTGCCCGATTTATGCCAATTTGCCACCAGATATGCAATCTAAAATTTTTGAACCCACTCCAGCAGGCGCTCGCAAGGTATCTATTTCTATAACATTTTGCTAGCTATACCTTTTAAAGATTTATGGATTTTAACTTTGCTTTTGTTTCCTAGGTTATTTTAGCAACTAACATTGCCGAAACTTCAATTACAATTAATGGTATCAAATACGTAATTGATCCTGGTTTTGTTAAACAAAATGTATATAGCCCTAGAACTCGCATGGAGTCTTTGGTAGTTGTTCCGGTAAATTACACGAATCTAAAAATGACATTTTGAGACTGATGCGCTTAAAATTCTTTCATCTTTAATTATAACTAAGTTTTTTTAATAGTGCTCAAGAGCATCAGCAAATCAAAGGATGGGTAGAGCTGGTCGTGTAGGAAATGGTTTCTGCTTCCGTTTATATACACAATATGCTTATGCGAATGAAATGGAAGAAAATAGTGTTCCCGAAATTCAAAGAACAAATTTAGGAAATGTAGTTTTATTATTAAAGGTTAGTGAATTTATATATTAAATCGTTTAATTGTTTTTTTTTAATAATATTTAATTTCATTTTCATTGCAGAGTATCGGAATTCATAATGTTATGCAGTTTGAATTTATGGATGCACCGAATGACCAGTCATTGATTCAAGCTCTGAATGATCTATATGGTCTAGGCGCACTGAATGATAGTGGTGAACTGACAAAATTAGGCCGGAGAATGGCTGAGTTTCCTTTGGACCCAATGTTATCTAAATCGATTATTTGGTCTGAGAAATAC